>MU106732.1:0-88790 GCA_012274485.2 Sinapis alba
ATATCATCTAGACAAGTCAAATGAAGCCAGCCATAAAGTTGTCTAGATGCATTTTCAGTCAAAGGAATCATCCAAACAAGGTAAGTCTTAAATATCGGTTTTATGACTAATGGTTTGTTTCCTTGTGGCTTTATTTTATTTCCTTGCAATTTCGAATCAGAATAAATCAGGCACCTTGTTAGCCTTTAGATCAGTCCCATAATAGAGTCAGTCATTATTGTAATTTGTTTCAAGACCCCAAGAAGGGCAACCCGCATTGGATGACTATATAAATCCCTATAAGCGGTTTTGTATCTTTCATCTCATATCAATAAAACAAAACGTTTTTGCCTTTGCAGAACTCTCTCTCTAAAGTCTTTGTGTGTGTGTGAAGCAACTCAAAGCAACCAGACTTATCAAACTTTCGTTCATCAAGTTTGTGGCGTCTCTCGATCCATCCTTCTACTCCATCGATCACCCACTGTTCTTGCCAAAGAGTGTCGTACGACCAGTTGGCCAGGATCCATCAACCACTACACGTTCACCCTCATCCACTGAGCATCCAGGAGAGTGTCGTACGACCAGCCTGCTTGTTCCCACCGTTCATCAACATCACCATCTTTCCGATCTACCGGCCAGATCACCTCCATCATTCCATATCTCGCCTTCTTCATCCATCCGGTCAATCCAGAATCAGGATCCATCTTGGCTCGTGTAACATCGGACATGGTCAATCCAACTCGCCATTAGGAAAGTTGGACGTGGTCGATCTAACTCGCCATCAGGCGAGTTGGGCGTCGTCGATACAACTGTCCCAATGGCGGGTTGGACGGGATCGAGTTGGGTCGTTTTGTTACTCGATAGTCATTTTCTAAGAGATTGAACAATCTCTTCTCAGAACTTGTCGTTTGATCCCTTTTGAATTATTAAGTCTTAGTTCCCGCATTTTTGCTTTTTTGTAGAGAAGAAAGATTTTCTCGGGAACTTTCAGACATTCATTACGTCGTGATCGATTTTCATCCCAAAAATTATTAGAGACGGGTTTCATCCCTCTCTAGACCCGGTTTAAGATCCCGACCATATATGATAAAGCGCAAATTCAGTCAATAACAAAGCCCAAGAAGGAAACATAGGCCCACGAAGGTCTAAGCCCACCCTGGGCTCAAGAAGTCAAATACACCAAGCTCGGGAAATCAATTCAAAAACATAAAGGAATCAAGAGCATTAAAGACCATCATTAAAATGCTCGGTCCACATCGGAGATCATGCTACCATTACGATTTGCCGGAAAGACCTATAAAAGAAGAAAGAGGAGCCAAAAACAAAGGGGATGAATACCTAATAGCTAAATTATACACAATCTCTATTGTTATCAAATACATCTTGTATTCATCTTGAAATCATCAATAAAACGTTAATTCTCCATAGCTAATCAAAGCCTTGTCTTTCCATTATAAACTTACTTGTGAGTCAAGTGTCTTTATTTGTAAACTTTATTTCCGAGTGAATTTTAGAACTTATCATTGACATACATTGTTATGAAAAAAAGATTTAGTCACTCGAGTGTTACAAAATTATTTTAATATCCCAATTTAAATGATTTAGAGGATCAATCGTTCTGGAAAATGGTCACTTCATACCTAACATATTGCGATATGTTCAATTCATACTTGTCTTATATAAGCGTGCCAAAGCATACATGTACTTTTGAAAATACATCAAACTACGGTCTTTCGGCCCAACGAGTCGAAAGCCCATCAAGACGACGTGAATTAGGTCACAAAAAGGTGTCAAAGCGACTATATAAGGAGGAGGATAAACGACCTATTGGGGGATCCGAAGATAGACATACTCACTAAAGCGGCTAGATTAGGGTTTTACTTTCACTCTCTTTCTCGCCGTGTAATCGTACTCCGGAAAGCTATCCGAGCTCCGGTTTCCTTATCTGATCTCATATCTCTCCTTGTAACCGACTGAACCCTTTTCCGACCATCAATAAGACGTCTTTGCTAAACCCATGTTTCATTATCTTATTACTGTTTCCCAATCAAACAATTCTATAAACGTCCAAAGGTATCTGATTGTCTTTTCCGGGTTTATGCACTTGAAGAGTTCCTAACCAGAAGAATTTGATGTAGGCTATGGACAAAGTCGGTCAGTTATCGTTGTTGGTAGTCCTGCGATTTTGAATCGAACCTAATCCCCCGAGCCAAAATTTTGGCTTAGGCATAGGCATCCGGATCCTTGAGTCGGGTTCGAATCGGGTCTTTCCGGGTCTAGATTTTTTTCTTCTTGGACATTTAGACTCAAATAGGTACTTCAATTTTTTTGGGTTGGTTCCGGATTGGGTCTTGTCGGGTCCGGATCGGTTCGGATCCACTTATCTTGTACATGTTAATATCTGATTTTTTTATTGGATTTTTCTTGTGTCGGATCGGTTCTAAGTATTTCAGATTTGATGTTCGGGTAAATGTCACATTTTTGGGTCGGTTCCTGATATTTCGGGTCGATTTCATATATTTTTGGGTCTTAAATGTGATTTTCGGGTCTATTTGTACCCAAGAACCTGCAATTGTACCCGAAGATCAAACCTGAAATTTTAGATTTATGGTTAATAAACCCAAATTTGTTTTTTCAATCATGCTTTTTGGGGTTGAAAAAACGTAAAATTTTATAAGGAGAAGTGTAAAGGGTGCATGGGATTAGAGAATAAGTTATTAAATCTAGTAATTATTGGTTTCAAAAATACCCATCAGGCCCTCGGATCGGTTCTATACCTGAACCTGCTACTCACGGGTCCTCTATCACTAGACCTAATAGGGTAAAATTATCGATTCCAGTTTTGGACCCAAACCTTTATTTTTGGGTCGGTTCCGAGTCGGGTCATCGGGTCATTGTCTTTTCTTTAAGGGAGAATTTTCTCAGTATACAAAACACTAATGGAAATTAAGAATATAGCTATGATTTTGACATAATTGAGTGAGTAACATTTAACACTCAAATTGAGTGAGTTCCCGACGTTTTCAAACCTTTCACATGACTACTCATGTTTTGCTTGATGAAAAGTAAAAGGCTAAGTCTGGGGGAGTTAATATACTAAGGAATTTACCGGATTTCTACCTTAGTATATATTCGTTTTAATGTTTATTATGTATCTATTAGTTATATTAGAACTTTATTAGGTACTGACATGATATGAAGGAAAATAGTGATTATGGAGCTTTATGGAAAGCTAAGGAGTGGAGAATCCGTAGCTTATCAAAGAAACATGCAATTCGAGCTGATACTCAGAGGGGGTATCGATTGATACCATCATCCTGGTGGCGATCAACGCTCTATGCGGAAATTGGCCAGGCTTATGTTTCAAGACTTATGAAAAAGCCCGAAGACCATTTATGTTTCGAATGCCCTAGGAAGACTTAGTTAGTTTATAAACCCCTTGTTATGTTAGCAACAAGGAGGGACACGTTTTACATTCATTTAGATTAAGGTTCTTTTGAGAGAGAAGATCATCTCTTAGGAGATTGTTGTAACTCCCTTTGTTTCTCTTTTCATCTTTATTTCTTTTATGATTATGTTGTTTCCCATGATCATGTTTGAGTAGTTTACCCCTGTTAGGTTAAAGGTTAATGTGGTATTGATGTTTGTGTGATTGCTAAAATTGCTAGGAAGAACTTAGATTCTCTCATCTGAAGTAAGCTTAACGCTAGTGTCTAGATTAGCTACCTAGATCCTTGTGCTTAGGATAATTGATAACTACGAGAGTAGATCAACCCCTGATAATATTCATTTGAGTTAGGTTGCTAGAAACGTACGAGAGTAGATCTATGTTTAACCTAATGAACCTTAAACGATCTGATTGTATTGCTTGGCCAGGGCTGTGTCGATCGATACTCGATTGATTGTTGATTTGCGAGAGCAACAACAAGATACTTAGTCACTAACTGGATTAGATGCGAAAACTGCCATCCAAAGTTAATTAATGAAATCGAGTTCTAGGACCATAGTTCATCCTAGATAATTTGCAATTACCAAAATGATTATCTAAACATTATACCTAACCTCTTAATCAATCAAATTTACATTCTTACTATTTATTGTTTTTATCATTGCTTACTTAGCTTAATTCACATTCTTGTTGAGATTTATCCCTAATTACTACAACTGACGCTCTTATTTGAGAGAGTTAAAACAAACTCTTAGGTAATTTGAGCGATATCACTAGGCTCTAAACAAGTTAGAACAAAAAAAAAACATCAAGATTAGATATTTCAAGAGAAAAATACAGACTTAGAGCTATTGCAGATTGAGACCTCAACTTTTTGATGGAAGCAGCATATACAGGAATGAGAACAGAAGGCTTTGTAGTAGTTAAATGATTGAGTGATCCTCAAAAGGATTTTAGAGATGCAGTGGTTGAGATGATCATGGAGAATGGTATCAACCACCCTGAAGAACTCAAACAGGTTCAGAGTTATTATATCATTCAAAGAAAAACATGATCCAACGAAAGATTATTATTATCAAAAAACGTTTTAGGATATCATCAGCTTACGCTAAAATCATGGATAACTAGCTTTTGACCCGTTCGCCCGCACAGGTGTTTGTTCATATTTTTAACTTTTAAGAATTCATAAACATTATTTTTTATGTTCCTGTTATATATTTATAAATTTTGACTACTTTGTATTCTATTTGATGTATTTAGGGTAAGTTTTGTGGTCTCTATCATAATATTTTAATTTTTTGTGTTTTAAATTATTCTAGTTGGTAAAGTAAAATTAAAGTGTAAATATATAAGTGTAAAGTATGTTTGTTGGTTTATGAAATTGTAATATTAATATTAAATTTAATAATTTTGATATGCTCAATAAAATTTTAGATTGATAATTTTAAAAACAAATACATTATTATGCTAAAACATTTAAAATAGTGAGTGAAGAAACGAAACCAACATACAAAATTAAGTTAACATGTTTGGTCATTTTATTAAGCAAGGCTAATATAAATTAAACAAATGGACCATTTTGCTATATGAAAAATTAGGCCCTAAAGACCATCTTTAAAACATGGATCGTCTTGTGTATATTAATCATAAATCAAAGTCCATTTATTTATTTTCCCAGGAAACAAAACAGAAAAATCACCCTTTTACCGGCTCTTAACATTCTCAAAATTCGTTCTCTGTCTTATCTATGTGTCGGTACCGATCGTTTGCCTCTTTCTAAACGATCGAGCAAAATTGTTGTTAGATTCACAATCTAAAACAGCAGAAGATAAATTCACTGAGTAGTACTGGAGAAATATGCATAAAGGATTGTTGACATCCATCCGTCCTCGAAAGGGCTCTGCAAATCCGAAGAACGTCTCTGATCTAATGAACTGTTCCGACCATGGGGAAAAAGCTGGAGTTTCACCACTGGTAATAATTTTAATATGTATTTTGTTGGTATGACTCTTTTTTTTTTTTTACATATTGTAGTTATCCCAAATGGAGATTCACAATGATTGAGTTGTTTTCATTTTTTAAGATTAGGTTCTTCTAACCTATATTTTTGGTATGATTTTGCAGACACCATCTAAGGTTTGGATTAGGAAGACCCTTCACACGGATAGACACATCCCGGCCCCATTTTAATGATCGGGAAAAAACCTCTTGCATGTATTTGATCCGGTACAGAATCAGTTCCAACTCCCTTTTGGTTTCGGTTATGCAGTTTTATTTTGTAATCTTCCTTTGAACTTAAAAGGTTCCAGAACATATAGCTTAACTCTTTCATGCCTTTGATATATTTTTTTTAATGAAGTAAAGAACCAGTTATATTTTTTCTTTGCAAAGGTTCTTCTCATCGAGTCTAGCTGAAGAGTATGATTGAATGAGTTAACAAATTAGCTTCATTGTATAAGGACTGATTAAATTAGAAGAATATAGACAAATTTTAATTCCATGTAACTTGTTCACTTCATTTTCTAAGCTCTGTTTTATGTTTTTTTTCATTTATAAATATTATTGTCTCAGAGCATGCATAATATTTGATATCTTAAATATTTGTCAGGAATGAATATTAGAGCTGGTAGGCCGACAACTCTTTATGGAAAAACATGGGGACATGGGAGAGACGTGAATTATATAAAATCTCAGGAAGATACATGCGGAAGGAGATGGACATGATAATCAGTTCTAGCATCACAGAGCACAAGGAAGCAACACTAATCAGTTTTTCCAAGTTAAATGTAAGTGTTCTTAGCTGGATGATCATGTCTCATAACTTTTGTTGATATTTTTATACAATCAAAATGGTGTAATGATATTTAACATGATCATGTCATGTGTTGCATCGAGAAACAGAGGGACATGAGACAGTTGTAATTATAGAAACTCTCAGGGAGATACATGGGGAAGGACATAGAGATTATAATCAGTTGAAACATGACAGAGCAAAGGGAAGCCACACTAATGAGTTTATACAAGTTAGATGTAAGTGTTATTTGCTGGATCTTGTTATCCTAAGTAAAACACGGTCATATTAGATTCAAGTTAATATAAGTAAAGCAATGAAAGGAAGAAACGTTAGAAAAAAAATACCCATTCATCCGCTAAAACCATCTTGAAGGTATTACCTCCAAATGATGTGTTTTGCCTCCATTAATATAAACACTTCACTTGAACTCGCCAATTGTTTTTGTATGGTCTGAGTTTTGTAAAAGGACTAAAAGTCGACATCTTAGACATGCTTAGTTTTTTTTTGCTTTTTTATATGTTTTGACGATATATAGATGAGCTATATATATTTGGTATGGGAAAGGGTAGGTTAAGATTTTGGTAGTTGTGATTTAAACGCAGAATCAAACGCAATATCTTTTTGAAATTATTTAATATACATTCCTTTTTATTATATCATAAGGAAAACATAATATACAGTTTTTATATCTAAGTAATACGTGGTTTGCAAGTTTTTAAAACATAATTTGATGATTGCGTTAGTTAATTGATTCTTTTTTTTTGATATGGTGAGTCCGTAGAATTAGGAAAAAAAGTTGGGATGTTGTTTTCTTTTTAATTAATGAAAATTTAGGAAGAGATTATTGAATGATCTTGTATTTTGGAAGGAAAACAGTATAATTAGGTTGGATTCTGTATGCCGAGATATCTAACTACATCTCTTTTATAAAAATAAGTTACATAAATAAGTATTTGAAAGAAATATCTAAACCATAAAATCGCCAAACCATACCTTGATAAATTAATATATACACAATGTTGGACTGTTTGTTCAAAGATGATATTATTTGACCTTTATGTTGATCATGCATAAGTCATCATCAATTAGT
This sequence comes from Sinapis alba, assembly GCA_012274485.2. Taxonomy (NCBI): domain Eukaryota; kingdom Viridiplantae; phylum Streptophyta; class Magnoliopsida; order Brassicales; family Brassicaceae; genus Sinapis; species Sinapis alba. Next base: position 7,312 of record MU106732.1, read on the forward strand.
CATATTGTCGTTTAATTTATATTTGTTTTGCTATGAAGAACATTTTATAAGATTAAGATAAATTGTTTGGTTTGTAATTGGTTATCTAATTTATAAAGCACAGTTTCTCGGTTCTCTCTGTTTGGATTCGAAAAATATAGAGTGTTTATGATATGGGCCATGCAGGTTTTATAAGCCCAAAATATGTTGTCATAAATAGCTTAATTAATCGAATTTATGGAAGCATGACCATATCATAATTTATGGAAGCGATGTATTTGTAAAAGATAATTTATGGAAGCGATGTATTTGTAAAAGCAATGGCAATCCCTTGTAATTATTGAGGAAAACTCAGGGCTACGTACAATTTGTACTCCTGTTTTAATAGATTAGATGGTCAAAGTAGTTGATTCTTTTTCTAACATCAGTAGAATTAATTAAATAACTGATTGTATGAGTCAAACTTTTTTTTTATGATTTCACAATATCTCAAATTTGAAACTCAAACAATAACATGAGATGCAAAAATATATGAACATATATATACAAGTTATACATGAATATTAAAACAATCAAAGATTTTTTTAATTTAGCAAATACATGATTTTTCCAATATTGTGTAATTTATGGAAAAAAACTTTTTTTATGTTGAAACATTGGTTGAATGGAAAAAAAAATCATGTTAATGGTTAAAGTAGTGTAAAGACTATATGATTCTTAAGTAGAATTAATTAAATATCTGATTGTATGAGTCAAATTTTTTTTTAATGATTTTACGGTATTTCAAATTTGAAACTCAAACAATAACATGAGATGCGCAAATATATGAACATAGATATACAAGTTATACATGAATATTAAACCGGTAATTCTCTTAAATAGTTCATTTTATGTTTTTGTTACGAAAATAGCACTCAAGAAAAAAAAAAGATCAAAATAACTTTTTTTGTTTTCAAAATTTTAATTTTAAATTTTTTTTTTGAAATTTGAAACCCTAACCCCCAAACTCAACCCTTTAACTCTAAACCCTAAGTTTATATTACTTAACTCTAGGGGTATAAGTGTTTATTTATCTTTTTAATAAAATATTTTGGTCATTTTTTTCCTAGAATGCTATTTTTGTGATAAAAAAATTTATGGCTATTCTAGGGTGTTTTTCATAGGCCTGGAACGGATCTGGATATCCAGAAAATTTAGGGTACAAAACTAAAATATAATATTATTAAAATTTAGGGTATTCATAAAAATTTATGAATTTATTTATGCATATAATATTATTAAAATTAAAATATAATATTACAAAACTAATTTTATGTATAAATATTAATAAATCAAATATAATTATTAATAAGATTTTAATTTTTAATTTTTTTTAAAAAAAAATGGATTTGGATCCGGATATCCAGACCTAAAAATCAAGATATTCAGATTCAAAACCGGATCGGCGGATCTGTCTTTTTACTATCCGGATTCAGATTTGGACTGCCTGAATATCCTAAAATTCGGATCGGATCGGATTGGATCTCGGATCGGTTCTCGGATTGGTTCTCGGATCGAATCTCGGATCCCAGATAATAATTCCAAGCCTAATTTCTCATATTAAAACTATCAAGAATTTTTTATTTTAGCAAATACATGATTTTTCCAATAGTGTGTAATTTATGAAATTTTTTTTTTTTTTATGTTGAAACATTGGTTGAATGGTAAAAATCATGTTAATGGTTAAAGTAGTGTAAAGACTATATGATTCTTAAGGAGAATTAATTAAATAACTGATTGTATGAGTCATTTTTTTTAATGGTTTTACAATATCTCAAATTTGAAACTCAAACAATAACATGAGATGCGCGAATATATGAACATAAATATACAAGTTATACATGAATATTAAATGGATAATTCTCTTAAATAGTTTATTTTATGTTTTTGTTATGAAAATAACATTCAAGAAAAAATATCAAAATAGCCTTTTTGTTTTCAAAATTTTAATTTTAATTTTATATTTTTTTTGAATTTTGAAACCCTAACCCCCAAACCCAACCCTTTAACTTTAAACTCTAAATCTATTTACTTAACCCTAGGGGTATAAATATTTATTTATCTCCTTAATGAAACATTTTGGTCATTTTTTTCCTTAGATGCTATTTTTTATGATAAAAAAAATTTAGGGCTATTTTAGGGTATTTTTCAAAGGCCTGGGACGGATCCAAATATCTAGAAAATTTAGGGTACAAATCTAAAATATAATATTATTAAAATTAACGGTATTAATAAAATTTTATGAATTTATTTGTGTATATAATATTATTAAAACTAAAATATAATATTAGAAAACTAATTTTATGTATAAATATTAATAAATCAAATATATTTATTAATAATATTTTAAATTTTATTTTTTTAAAAAATTGGATCTGGATCCGGATATGCGGATCTAAAAATCAAGATATTCGGATCCGGATTCGGCGGATCCGTCTTTTCACTATCCGGATTTGGATTTGGATTGCCCGAATATCCTAAATTTTGGATTGGATCTCAAATGCCGGATAATAATTCGAGGCCTAATTTCTCATATTAAAACCATCAAGGATTTTTTTATTTTAGCAAATACATGATTTTTCCAATAGTGTGTAATTTACGAGAAAAAACTTCTTTTATGTTGAAACATTGGTTGAAAGGAAAAATCATGTTAAAATTATCTATATATATATATATATATATATATATATTTTTTTTTTTTTTTTTTTGCAGAAACGAAACAAAGTTATCGGCTGTTTTCAAACATCGCCTCTTAACAGAGTTATCGGCTGTTTCTCAAACATCGCCTCGGCTGTTTCTCAAACACCACCTCTTACATTCAATATCTCGGTAAGTTGTTCTTCTTTCCCTCCTCTCTCGGTTAGATTCAATATCTCAGTTAGATTCAATCTCTAAGAGGCGATGTTTGAACAATATTTAAAACCCAGCTGTGTGGTCGTCGTTTAGGAAGAATTGAAATTGAAATTCGTGTCTTGATTACAGCGATGAAATGCAATTTTTGTTGGGAGGATCTGGAAGGACAAGCAGTGGTAACAGCTTGTGGCCATTTATTTTGCTCCGAGGACACTGCTAAAATTCTTCGCGACGAAGGGGGGTGTCCAGTGTGTGACCAACCTTTTCGTGTAACGAATGATGTTGAGATGAATCCAACTAAGCATTGGATCAACGTAAGATCCACAATTTTTTTAATATTACGTTAACATGTTATTAACATTCTGAATGCTTCTGCAAGATGGCTATGACTGGGGTTACTCCAGAGCTGGCGATGAGAACAGCCAACGAAAGTCTAAAGTTTTACATTTCGCAAATGGAACTGGAGTGTGAGAACAAGATGAATAGATTTGGTAACCAATGTCGTGAGCAATGTCGGGGTATGAAATCAAAATGTATCGAGAAAATGGAGCAGGTGCGAGAAGCATATGAGAAGCTGGGTAAGAGATGTGGGTTGATGGAGCAAGAGGTAGCAAACTTGACCAAGGACAAACAAGAGCTCCAAGAGAAGTTCTCTAAAACATCAAGGTAAGCATATTTTAACATATACATTTTGGTTTTCTTGCTTCTGATCCTTACCGTTTTGAGAGTGACCGTTAGTACCAGAAAAAAGAGGAAGTTTAATGAGATCTATGGCCAGCTAAGCAGGGAATTTGAGTCGGTGAAACATACAGCCACCCAACGAGTTAACAGGGAAGATCACCATTTCTCAGTGGTGGAGAACAGAGAGCCCACTCGCAGAGGTTATTTAATTATATTAATATATATATATATATATATATATATATGCTTCTAGGAGCTCCTTTTTAGTTCCATGTTTTGTCTTATTTGGCGCAGACCGTCTTTCGTTCTACTCTCCTGCACCACGTGGACCTAGAGATCAGATATGGCCAGCAAGGCAGAAGAGTGCAAACTCGGGTCCACTCAACATCTCCGACTCGTTTCCATCTGGACCTGTTGAACGCTCTCAGCGCTCTAGTTTCCTCCCTCAACCATGTCACGAGTAAGCAAAAACACTGCTAACTATCAAATCAACTAGTTAACTCACCCTATCTAATTTTTTGAAACAGAAGAGCAGGAGGTAATCCCCACTCATCTCTCAGAAACCTTCTCTTCTGCCGCCCTGGTTTCACATCAAACTCACCCGCAATACCATCTCCCAGAAGACTAGGCAAGGCTGTTCTCCACTCATCCATGCTTTCACCTAGAGCAGGACCTGTATTTGGTAGTGGTGAACAATCAACTCCACGAAACAGCTCTGACTGGGGTCCACTCAACATCTCCGACTCGTTTCCATCTGGACCTGTTGAACGCTCTCAGCGCTCTAGTTCCCTCCCTCAACCATGTCACGAGTAAGCAAAAACACTGCTAGCTATCAAATCAACTAGTTAACTCACCCCATCTAATTTTTTGAAACAGAAGAGCAGGAGGTAATCCCCACTCATCTCTGAGAAACCTTCTCTTCTGTCGCCCTCGTTTCACATCAAACTCACCCGCAATACCATCTCCCAGAAGACCAGGCAAGGCTGTTCTCCACTCATCCATACACTCACCTAGAGCAGGACCTGTATTGGGTAGTGGTGAACAATCAACTCCACGAAGCAGCTCTGACTGGGGTCCACTCAACATCTCCGACTCGTTTCCATCTGGACCTGTTGAACGCTCTCAGCCCTCTAGTTCCCTCCCTCAACCATGTCACGAGTAAGCAAAAACACTGCTAGCTATCAAATCAACTAGTTAACTCAACCCATCTAATTTTTTGAAACAGAAGAGCAGGAGGTAATCCCCACTCATCTCTGAGAAACCTTCTCTTCTGTCGCCCTCGTTTCACATAAAACTCACCCGCAATATCATCTCCCAGAAGACCAGGCAAGACTGTTTTCCACTCATCCATACTCTCACCTAGAGCAAGACCTGTATTTGGTAGTGGTGAACAATCAACTCCACGAAACAGCTCTGACTGGGGTCCACTCAACATCTCCGACTCGTTTCCATCTGGACCTGTTGAACGCTCTCAGCGCTCTAGTTCCGTTCCTCAACCATGTCACGAGTAAGCAAAAACACTGCTAGCTATCAAATCAACTAGTTAGTTCACCCCATCTAATTTTTTGAAACAAAAGAGCAAGAGGTAGTCCCCACTCATCTCTGAGAAACATTCTCTTCTGTCGCCCTCGTTTCACATCAAACTCACCCGCAATACTATCTCCCAGAAGACCAGGCAAGGCTGTTCTCCACTCATCCATACTCTCACCTAGAGCAGGACCTGTATTTCGTAGTGGTGAACAATCAACTCCATGAAACAGCTCTGACTGGGGTCCACTCAACATCTCCGACTCGTTTCCATCTGGACCTGTTGAACGCTCTCAGCGCTCTAGTTCCCTCCCTCAACCATGTCACGAGTAAGCAAAAACACTGCTAGCTATCAAATCAACTAGTTAACTCACCCTATCTAATTTTTTGAAACAGAAGAGCAGGAGGTAATCCCCACTCATCTCTGAGAAACCTTCTCTTCTGCCGCCCTCGTTTTACATCAAACTCACCCGCAATACCATCTCCCAGAAGACCAGACAAGGCTGTTCTCCACTCATCCATACTCTCACCTAGAGCAGGACCTGTATTTGGTAGTGGTGAAAAATCAACTCCACGAAACAGCTCTGACTGGGATCCACTCAACATCTCCGACTCGTTTCCATCTGCACGTGTTGAACGCTCTCAGTGCTCTAGTTCCCTCCCTCAACCATGTCACGAGTAAGCAAAAACACTGCTAGCTATCAAATCAACTAGTTACCTCAACAAATCTAATTTTTTGAAACAGGAAAGCAGGAGGTGGTGGCAAAGCTAATCCTCACTCATCTCTGAGAAACAGCTCAGACTCGGGTCCATGCAACAACATCTCCAACGCCTCACCCGCTAATCCCCAATCAACTCCACGAAACGCTATCCCCTTTAAATAAATAAAACACTATAGATAAGCACTTGTTCATTTAGGGCTCATGTTCTCTCTTGTTTGTTCCAACTACGTTTTTAATCAGTGACTCTGTATTGGGGAACATCTCTGGGAACTCCTTGCTTGTTCTGTATCCCTCTTAGGATTCTCTTTGCCATCTAGATGGAGATTGGTGGAAGCTCGTCCAGTATGGTCATACTGTTCGGGATGTTCACCAATTTGGTGTTGGTTGTTTAGGTCTCATGAGATGAGATAGGCAGTCTTGTCCAGTTTGATCAAAGTTTTCATATCAAAATTAGAGGAGCAAAATATTTTTTCATTAGTTCAACTATATATGGGGAAAAGTGAGAAATGAATTAGGAACCACATATTACTAGATTGACTAAAAAATTCAACTTAATTGTTATCATTTCTGAGAAATAACAAATTCATTATATTTTTTCCTAAAACATGGGCACCAATTACATCTTTAATCTTTATATATATATATATATATATATATATATATATATATATATAACATTTACCATATTGCATATTTGTTTTAAATTACATATCTACACATGACCATATAAAATGCCTCTTAAATATTATACGTCAATACATAATAAATTTTAACTTATAATTCTTTCATACTAATACATTCTTAAGAACCATAACCATTATTATATACTGCTCTTACAAATACTAACATAAAACACACTCAACATAAACATACAAACACGTAAAGCAATGTCAGGGTATGAAATCAAAATGTATCAAGAAAAAGGAGCAGGTGCGAGAAGCATATGAGAAGCTGGGTAAGAGATGTGGGTTGATCGAGCAAGAGGTAGAAAACTTGACCAAGCACAAACAAGAGCTCCAAGAGAAGTTCTCTGAAACATCAAGGTAAGCATATTTTAACATATACATTTTGGTTTTCTTGCTTCTGATCCTTACCGTTTTGAGAGTGACCCTTAATACCAGAAAAAAGGAAGCTTAATGAGCTCAATGACCAGCTAAGCAGGGAATTTAAGTCAGTGAAACATACAGCCACCCAACGAGTTAACAGGGAAGATCACCATTTCTCATAGGTGGAGAACAGAGAGCCCACTCACAGAGGTTATTTAATGATATTAATATATATATATATATATATATATATATATATATGCTTCTATGAGCTTCTTTTTAGTTCTACGTTTTGTCTTATTTAGCGCAGAACGTCTTTCGTTCTACTCTCATGCACCACGTGGACCTAGAGACCATGTATGGCCAGCAAGGCAGAAGAGTGAAACTCGGGTCCACTCAACATCTCCGACTCGTTTCCATCTGGACCTGTTGAACGCTCTCAGCGCTCTAGTTTCCTTCCTCAACCATGTTACGAGTAAGCAAAAACACTGCTAACTATCAAATCAACTAGTTACCCCCCCCCCCCCCCCAATTTCATTTAATTTTTTGAAACAGAAGAGCAAGAGGTAGTCCCCACTCATCTCTAAGAAACCTTCTCTTCTGTCGCCCTCGTTTCACATCAAACTCACCCGCATTACCATCTCCCAGAAGACCAGGCAAGGCTGTTCTCCACTCATCCATACTCTCACCTAGAGCAGGACCTGTATTTGGTAGTGGTGAACAATCAACTCCTCGAAGCAGCTCTGACTGGGGTCCACTCAACATCTCCGACTCGTTTCCATCTGGACCTGTTGAACGCTCTCAGCCCTCTAGTTCCCTCCCTCAACCATGTCACGAGTAAGCAAAAACACTGCTAGCTATCAAATCAACTAGTTAACTCAACCCATCTAATTTTTTGAAACAGAAGAGTAGGAGGTAATCCCCACTCATCTCTGGGAAACCTTCTCTTTTGTCGCCCTCGTTTCACATCAAACTCACCCGCAATACCATCTCCCAGAAGACCAGGCAAGGCTGTTCTCCACTCATCCATACTCTCACCTAGAGCAGGACCTGTATTTGGTAGTGGTGAACAATCAACTCCACGAAACAGCTCTGACTGGGGTCCACTCAACATCTCTGACTCGTTTCCATCTGGACCTGTTGAACGCTCTCAGCCCTCTAGTTCCCTCCCTCAACCATGTCACGAGTAAGCAAAAACACTGCTAGCTATCAAATCAACTAGTTAGCTCACCCCATTTAATTTTTTGAAACATAAGAGCAGGAGGTAATCCCCACTCATCTCTGAGAAACCTTCTCTTCTGTCGCCCTCGTTTCACATCAAACTCACCCGCAATACCATCTCCCAGAAAACCAGGCAAGGCTGTTCTCCACTCATCCATACTCTCACCTAGAGCAGGACCTGTATTTGGTAGTGGTGAACAATCAACTCCACGAAACAGCTCTGACTGGGGTCCACTCAACATCTCCGACTCGTTTCCATCTGGACCTGTTGAACGCTCTCAGCGCTCTAGTTCCCTCCCTCAACCATGTCACGAGTAAGCAAAAACACTGCTAACTATCAAATCAACTAGTTACCCCCCCCCCCAATTTCATTTAATTTTTTGAAACAGAATAGCAAGAGGTAATCCCCACTTATCTCTAAGAAACCTTCTCTTCTGTCGCCCTCGTTTCACATCAAACTCACCTGCAATACCATCTACCAGAAGACCAGGCAAGGCTGTTCTCCATTTATCCATACTCTCACCTAGAGCAGGACCTGTATTTGGTAGTGGTGAACAATCAACTCCACGAAGCAGCTCTGATTGGGGTCCACTCAACATCTCCGACTCGTTTCCATCTGGACCTGTTGAACGCTCTCAGCCCTCTAGTTCCCTCCCTCAACCATGTCACGAGTAAGCAAAAACACTGCTAGCTATCAAATAAACTAGTTAACTCAACCCATCTAATTTTTTGAAACATAAGAGCAGGAGGTAATCCCCAATAATCTATGAGAAACCTTCTCTTCTGTCGCCCTCGTTTCTCATCAAACTCACCCGCAATCCCATCTTCCAGAAGACCAGGCAAGGCTGTTCTCCACTCATCCATACTCTCACCTAGAGCAGGACCTGTATTTGGTAGTGGTGAACAATAAACTCCACGAAGCAGCTCTGACTGGGGTCCACTCAACATCTCCGACTCGTTTCCATCTGGACCTGTTGAACGCTCTCAGTGCTTTAGTTCCCTCCCTCAACCATGTCACGAGTAAGCAAAAACACTGCTAGCTATCAAATCAACTAGTTAACTCACCCTATATAATTTTTTGAAACAGAAGAGCAGGAGGTAATCCCCACTCATCTCTGAGAAACCTTCTCTTCTGTCGCCCTCGTTTCACATCAAACTCACCCGCAATACCATCTCCCAGAAGACCAGGCAAGGCTGTTCTCCACGCATCCATACTCTCACCTAGAGCAGGACCTGTATTTGGTAGTGGTGAACAATCAACTCCACGAAACAGCTCTGACTGGGGTCCACTCAACATCTCTGACTCGTTTCCATCTGGACCTGTTGAACGCTCTCAGCGCTCTAGTTCCCTCCCTCAACCATGTCACGAGTAAGCAAAAACACTGCTAGCTATCAAATCAACTAGTTAGCTCACCCCATCTAATTTCTTGAAACATAAGAGCAGGAGGTAATCCCCACTCATCTCTGAGAAACCTTCTCTTATGTCGCCCTCGTTTCACATCAAACTCACCCGCAATACCATCTCCCAGAAGACCAGGCAAGGCTGTTCTCCACTCATCCATACTCTCACCTAGAGCAGGACCTGTATTTGGTAGTGGTGAACAATCAACTCCACGAAACAGCTCTGACTGGGGTCCACTTAACATCTCCGACTCGTTTCCATCTGGACCTGTTGAACGCTCTCAGCGCTCTAGTTCCCTCCCTCAACCATGTCACGAGTAAGCAAAAACTCTGCTAGCTATCAAATCAACTAGTTAACTCACCCTATCTAATTTTTTGAAACAGAAGAGCAGGAGGTAACCCCTGCTCATATCTGAGAAACCTTCTCTTCTGCCGCCCTCGTTTCACATCAAACTCACCCGCAATACCATCTCCCAGAAGACGAGGCAAGGCTGTTCTCCACTCATCTATACTCTCACCTAGAGCAGGATCTGTATTTGGTAGTGGTGAACAATCAACTCCACCAAACAGCTCTGACTGGGGTCCACTCAACATCTCCGACTCGTTTCCATCTAGACCTGTTGAATGCTCTCAACGCTCTAGTTTCCTCCCTCAACCATGTCACGAGTAAGCAAAAACACTGCTAACTATCAAATCAACTAGTTACCCCCCCCCCCAATTTCATTTAATTTTTTGAAACAGAATAGCAAGAGGTAATCCCCACTTATCTCTAAGAAACCTTCTCTTCTGTCGCCATCGTTTCACATCAAACTCACCTGCAATACCATCTACCAGAAGACCAGGCAAGGCTGTTCTCCACTTATCCATACTCTCACCTAGAGCAGGACATGTATTTGGTAGTGGTGAACAATCAACTCCACGAAGCAGCTATGATTGGGGTCCACTCAACATCTCCGACTCGTTTCCATCTGGACCTGTTGAACGCTCTCAGCCCTCTAGTTCCCTCCCTCAACCATGTCACGAGTAAGCAAAAACACTGCTAGCTATCAAATAAACTAGTTAACTCAACCCATCTAATTTTTTGAAACAGAAGAGCAGGAGGTAATCCCCAATCATCTCTGAGAAACCTTCTCTTCTGTCGCCCTCGTTTCACATCAAACTCACCCGCAATCCCATCTCCCAGAAGACCAGGCAAGGCTGTTCTCCACTCATCCATACTCTCACCTAGAGCAGGACCTGTATTTGGTAGTGGTGAACAATCAGCTCCACGAAGCAGCTCTGACTGGGGTCCACTCAACTTCTCCGACTCGTTTCCATCTGGACCTGTTGAACGCTCTCAACCCTCTAGTTCCCTCCCTCAACCATGTCACGAGTAAGCAAAAACACTGCTAGCTATTAAATCAACTAGTTAACTCAACCCATCTAATTTTTTGAAACAGAAGAGCAGGAGGTAATCCCCACTCATCTCTGAGAAACCTTCTCTTCTGTCGCCCTCGTTTCACATAAAACTCACCCGCAATACCATCTCCCAGAAGACCAGGCAAGGCTGTTCTACACTCATCCATACTCTCACCTAGAGAAAGACCTGTATTTGGTAGTGGTGAACAATCAACTCCACGAAACAGCTCTGACTGGGGTCCACTCAACATCTCCGACTCGTTTCCATCTGGACCTGTTGAACGCTCTCAGCGCTCTAGTTCCGTCCCTCAACCATGTCACGAGTAAGCAAAAACACTGCTAGCTATCAAATCAACTAGTTAGCTCACCCCATCTAATTTTTTGAAACAAAAGAGCAGGAGGTAATCCCCACTCATCTCTGAGAAACCTTCTCTTCTGTCGCCCTCGTTTCACATCAAACTCACCCGCAATACTATCTCCCAGAAGACCAGGCAAGGCTGTTCTCCACTCATCCATACTTTCACCTAGAGCAGGACCTGTATTTGGTAGTAGTGAACAATCAACTCCACGAAACAGCTCTGACTGGGGTCTACTCAACATCTCCGACTCGTTTCCATCTGGACCTGTTGAACGCTCTCAGCGCTCTAGTTCCCTCCCTCAACCATGTCACGAGTAAGCAAAAACACTGCTAGCTATCAAATCAACTAGTTAACTCACCCTATCTAATTTTTTGAAACAGAAGAGCAGGAGGTAATCCCCACTCATCTCTGAGAAACCTTCTCTTCTGTCGCCCTCGTTTCACATCAAACTCACCCGCAATACCATCTCCCAGAAGACCAGGCAAGGCTGTTCTCCACTCATCCATACTCTCACCTAGAGCAGGACCTGTATTTGGTAGTGGTGAACAATCAACTCCACGAAACAGCTCTGACTGGGGTCCACTCAACATCTCCGACTCGTTTCCATCTGGACCTGTTGAACGCTCTCAGCGCTCTAGTTCCCTCCCTCAACCATGTCACGAGTAAGCAAAAACACTGCTAGCTATCAAATCAACTAGTTAACTCAACCCATCTAATTTTTTGAAACAGAAGAGCAGGAGGTAATCCCCACTCATCTCTGAGAAACCTTCTCTTATGTCGCCCTCGTTTCACATCAAACTCACCCGCAATACCATCTCCCAGAAGACCAGGCAAGGCTGTTCTCCACTCATCCATACTCTCACCTAGAGCAGGACCTCTATTTGGTAGTGGTGAACAATCAACTCCACGAAACAGCTCTGACTGGGGTCTACTCAACATCTCCGACTCGTTTCCATCTGGACCTGTTGAACGCTCTCAGCGCTCTAGTTCCCTCCCTCAACCATGTCACGAGTAAGCAAAAACACTGCTAGCTATCAAATCAACTAGTTAACTCACCCTATCTAATTTTTTGAAACAGAAGAGCAGGAGGTAATCCCCACTCATCTCTGAGAAACCTTCTCTTCTGTCGCCCTTGTTTCACATCAAACTCACCCGCAATACCATCTCCCAGAAGACCAGACAAAGCTGTTCTCCACTCATCCATACTCTCACCTAGAGCAGGACCTGTATTTGGTAGTGGTGAAAAATCAACTCCACGAAACAGCTTTGACTGGGGTCCACTCAACATCTCCGACTCATTTCCATCTGGACCTGTTGAACGCTCTCAGCGCTCTAGTTCCCTCCCTCAACCATGTCACGAGTAAGCAAAAACACTGCTAGCTATCAAATCAACTAGTTACCTCAACAAATCTAATTTTTTGAAACAGAAAAGCAGGAGGTGGTGGCAAAGCTAATCCTCACTTATCTCTGAGAAACAGCTTAGACTCGGGTCCATGCAACAACATCTCCAACGCCTCACCCGCTAATTCCCAATCAACTCCACAAAACGCTATCCCCTTTAAATAAATAAAACACTATAGATAAGCACTTGTTCATTTAAGGCTCATGTTCTCTCTTGGTTGTTCCAACTACGTTTTTAATCAGTGACTCTGTATTGGGGAACATCTTTGGGAACTCCTTGCTTGTTCTGTATCCCTCTTAGGTTTCTCTTTGCCATTTAGATGGAGATTGGTGGAAGCTCGTCCAGTATGGTCATACTGTTCGGGATGTTCACCAATTTGGTGTTCGTTGTTTAGGTCTCATGAGATGAGATAGGCAGTGTTGTCCAGTTTGATCAAAGTTTTCATATCAAAATTAGAGGAGCAAAATATTTTTGGGAAATTTGGCAAAATAGAACCAAAAAACAGTCTCTTTGTCCCTTTGCCATAAAACTCTTTTTGTCTATTTTTTCACTTTCTTACCCTTTCCATTTCTAAAACTTAATTAAATAAATAGTTTTAGGAATCAAAAAAATATTTAAAATAGAAACAAATGATGAAACATTCAAATACATAAACTGATATTTTTTTGAGTTGAAAAACTTAATAAATTGAAAATTAAAATTATGTTCTACGAAAAGTAGATTTCATCTTCTACGGAAAATGGCATGGTAGAAAGTGACTTTCCACGCCAAACAAGTGGTTCTACTGTTTTGTAGAACGAGTACTCTACTTTTCCAATCAATTCTAAATAGTGGGAATGCGAGATCTACACAGTTAAGGTGTTTCTACATTATTTCGGAATGCAGATTCTACATTTATAAGTAATTCTAAAACTCGTGGAATACGTAATCTAGACATAACTCTAAAGTCTACACATTGTAGAATCTGCTTATAGTAAACTTGTATTTTTTCTACTATGTGTAGAACGCACATTCTACGGATAAGATAAACAGAATTTCCGAAAATTTTGGAAGTTATTTATGAAAATATTCTGAAAATATTTTACTTACCTTAAACGTGTATACTCGATATTTGTAAAATATTTTCAGAATATTTTCATAAATAACTTCCAAAAATTTTCGGAAATTTTGTTTATCTTATCCATAGAATGTGCGTTCTACACATAGTAGAAAAAAATACAAGTTTTCTATAAGCAGATTCTACAATGTGTAGACTTTAAAGTTATGTCTAGATTACATATTCCACGATTTTTAGAATTACTTATAAATGTAGAATCTGCATTCCGAAATAATATAGAAACACCTTAACTGTGTAGATCTCGCATTCCCACTATTTAGAATTGATTGGAAAAGTAGAGTACTCGTTCTACAAAAAAGTAGAACCACTTGTTTGGCGTGGAATTCACTTTCTACCATGCCATTTTCCATAGAAGATAAAATCTACTTTTCGTAGAACATAATTTTAATTTTCAATTTATTAAGTTTTTCAACCCAAAAAAAATATCAGTTTATGTAAATGAATGTTTCATCATTTGTTTCTATTTTAAATATTTTTTTTGATTCCTAAAACTATTTATTTAATTAAGTTTTAGAAATGGAAAGGGTAAGAAAGTGAAAAAATGGAAAAAAGAGTTTTATGGCAAAGGGACAAAGAGACTGTTTTTTTTTGTTCTATTTTGCCAAATTTCCCAAAAAAAATTTGCAGGACTGATATTACACACATCAGCAAACGTCTTTTCAAAATCAGCAACTCTATAAGCTTTGGACGCCTTTGAAACCAACCCAGCAAGTCCTTTCCCATTAAAATATGTTACCACATTATTCAACAAATGATGAATACAAATACCATGTCTAGCTGTTGGATACACGTTCTCAAGCGCCTTCGCAATGGACCCATGTCTGTCCGAAATAAAAGCCAGTTGATGATCATCTGCAATAACAACCTTCAGTTGTCTCATAAACCATTCCCAAGAACGATCATTCTCTGAGTCGACTACTCCAAATGCAATAGGATACAAATTAGAATTTCCGTCTAGAGCAGTTGCAACCAGTAGAACTCCTTTGTATTTACTCTTCAAAAAAGTTCCATCGACGATAATAACCCGCCTCATGACTCTGCTAAATCCTCGTATCGATTGCCCAAATGCAATAAACAAGTACCAAAAATCGCCCATCGTTGTCAATCTCATACGATGAATGTGTACCCGGATTTGCCTCTCTCAGCATGTGCAAATAATTCGGTATATTCCCATAACTTCTCTCTGGAATACCTCTAACTGCATTGACTGCATATTCACGCGCTTCCCATGCTAAAGAATATGAGATCTCACATCCATGATCAATACGCATAATCTGTATGATATCTGTCATGTCCCTGAATCTGGATAAGGCCTTGGACACAGCCATGGTACGAGGAGACGTACCAGTCAGGTCACATGACCTAAGGACAAGCGTATCATGGCTGGAAACGGATGGTTAAGGGCCTCGGTAGGCTGAGACTTAACCAGGATCGAGGGAGGCAAAAGGAGGGAAGGTTGGAAGAGTTCTAAGGCAGCTGGACCAGGTATGGACTTAGTTCAGCCAGCCAGATCAAGCTCGGTGCAGCTCACACTCGACCAGGTCAGCTACAGCAGCTGGACCACTAGTCTAAGACAACTCCAGTAGCTGGACCACTAGCTCACTTAGCTGGGGCAGCTAGCAACCAGCTCACCTCAGCTGGGTGAAGGGTTTGGGTCTTGGTCATGAGACTCGGGTCAGGGGCGGTTATGGTGCCGACCTGGGAGGTCAAGGGAGGTCCGACCAGTTGGGGTCCTGGACGAGTCGGTCGAGCAGTGGACAGGACCCAGGAGCTTGCCATCGAAGAGGATAAGGGAGAGATGGGGCAGTTGGAGGCGGTTGAGGCGAAGGGGTGCGAATGGTGCAAGTTGCACCCATTCGGCCAACAAGTCATGCCTGTTCGCCCAGGCAGTTGGGGGTCGGTTCTGGCCTATAAATACAGACCCTAGGGGTCCATATTTGCCACAATTTCCTCTAAGGAAAACTCTGCCCAAATCGAGACAGAGAGAGACAAAGAGAGAGGGAGAATTCGATCAAGGCTTGGCCGTGTGAGTTTGGTGGTGGATTCCGATCAAGAGTTGGCTTGTGTGAAGTGGAGATCGACTGAGAATGGGAACAAGAGACAAGGAGAAGGATGTAGAGAAGGGCTTGAGCACTCCAGAGCGCACGCCCAAGGTGAGTGGGATGGACCGATCCATCCTGCCATGGCCGCGGCTTGATGCTGTATGGCTGTGGGTGGTTTGGTGGTTCCAGACCCATTTCTTCCCATTTACTTATTTGATTTCCTCCCCTTCTTGTATATTCTGTAAGTGGATGGTGTGTTCATCCTGGCGTGACTGGACCAAGGCTTTGGCCGGTCCAGGAACATAGTCCTTGGCCTTAGGCCGGACTGGTCTTGGTCGGGTTCTATATGCTCCGGTGGGATTCATTGAATTCCGACCATGGATTCCTCTTATTGGGGATTTATCATGAATTATCATGGGTTTTATTAGGTTTTACCTAATTGAATCATGGAAGGTCAGTTATGGCCAATTTGGCCGGTTGAGGCCGAGATCAATAGGATCAAGGTCGATCCTTTGGATTCTGATTATGGATCATTCTTAATTAGGATTTTTAGGGAATTTTCATGAATTTTATTTAGTTTTTTGGGAACTTATTTAGATAAGTCAGTTTAGGAAACCAGCCATGGCCGATTGTGTTTGGTGTGGACAAGGGGATGGTCCGCATGGAACCAGTCAGGCCGCGGGTTGGGAAATGGTCCAGGACGTCCTGAGGAACGTTCTGGGTGTGGCCGAGTGCCTGGTGAATTGAATGGATAGGTTATAGAGAATAGAATAAGAAGAACCGAACCATGCAATGTAGAATTGATATGTTAGGTTATCGGATTGTACTCATACACATGTCTTGTGATGATGTGTTCGCAGGATCAGACCAGGACCGTGGCAAGGCCAAGGAACCATGAAGACCTGAGCCGTGGATGGATGTGTGGGTTGTGGGATAGTTTAGTTAGTATAAACACTTGAACTTATAATAGCCTATTGTGCAACTGAATCTATGTATGGGATCACAAGTTTTCATATTAATAAAGATACAATTTCTCTTATCTGATTAGACTTAGGAATCGATATACTTGAACCTCATATGATTGAAAATGACTTAGATAATTATGGAACCTTTAAAATGAACAAAATTTACATAAGCAAGCAAAGTAAGACTGCGGGTCCTAGTTGGGTCCTTTGGGCCACGATCGGGTCTTACAATATCATTAGGTTTTGGCCCTTCCTTGACGCCTTCATACTTATGCATAATCAGACTACCTATAGTTTTTGACGAAGCAGTCTTACACGCTTTTGTTCTGCTTGAAGGTGTGCATGTATGTTCCCCAACATACTTTTTGATAATGAAATATGTACATTCCTTCAAACACTCTGCTCGAACACCCCAATGGCATGCATCATCAACGCATCTAACATACCAGAGTTCTCTATCTGATTTGATAACTTGGTAGTCAAAGTTATGCTTCATTGCACATATCTCGAAAGTTGCCTTCATCAATGTTTTGCTCTGAAAAAATTGTCCCTTCTTAACCACTTCGATCAATGAACACTTTGACATGTTATTTTTGTCCTCTTTTTCAGAGATCATGGTATCAGTATCATAGGCTTCCTCATCAACTTCGCCGTGTTTCATTTTTCCTTTGTTCTTCTCACTATGTCTCTCAGCAAAAATATCAGCTGATTCGTCCTCTCTGTAAAACGACTTTCCCTCATCTTCATTAGTACTTGAATATGTTGGTGACTTGTTAAGATCAAAACCTGCTTCATTCGAATTCTCAGCCTTGACTTCATATGTTACACACAATCGAGTCGAGACATTCTTTTTAACATAACCAACAAAACTCTTAAATTGTCGATCATTTGCAATGATAACAGGTGGACATGTTGAGGTGTTGATCAACTCACGAGGTAGATAACTCAACCAAAAATCGGCTATGCTATCTTCTTCCATACCAAAATCTTCCAAAATCATTTTCTTTAATTCCTCTAAGCTAGAAATCGATTCCAATAGCAGTAACCTACCCCCTTTGTCATCAGCTGTAAAAATCCACCCTGTAGTTGCACCTAATTCCCATACACCACATGTTGTATAGATAGGCATCATAGAAAAAGAGTTTATGAAAATCACAAAAATATCTATTGAGAAATCATCATGGTTTGATGAAGAAGAAGAGGTTTGATCGTTTTTTTTTTTGATTTTTTGACTAGGTAAATCGAGTATACACGTTTAAGGTAAGTAAAATATTTCCAGAATATTTTCATAAATAACTTCCAAAATTTTCAGAAATTCTGTTTATCTTATCCGTAGAATATGCGTTCTACACATAGTAGAAAAAATACAAGTTTTCTATAAGCAGATTCTACAATGTGTAGACTTTAGAGTTATGTCTAGATTACGTATTCCACGAGTTTTAGAATTACTTATAAATGTAGAATCTGCATTCCGAAATAATGTAGAAACACCTTAACTGTGTAGATTTCGCATTCCCACTATTTAGAATTGATTGGAAAAGTAGAATACTCGTTCTACAAAACAGTAGAACCACTTGTTTGGCGTGGAATTCACTTTCTACCATGCCATTTTCCGTAGAAGATGAAATCTACTTTTCGAAGAACATAATTTTAATTTTCAATTTATTAAGTTTTTCAACTCAAAAAAAATATCAGTTTATGTATATAAATGTTTCATCATTTGTTTGTATTTTAAATATTTTTTTGATTCCTAAAACTATTTATTTAATTAAGTTTTAGAAATGGAAAGGTTAAGAAAGTAAAAAAATGGACAAAAAGAGTTTTATGGCAAATAGACAAAAAGACTGTTTTTTGGTTCTATTTTGAGAAAGGTTTTAATACATATGAGAAACAAAGCTTTTGTTACATGTTTAACGGATTGTGTTTGTTTTGGTAAAAAACTCTTGTTACAAAGCTCTCGTTTAGGGTATGCTTAGGTTGTCCTTTAGGGTTTGATTAGGATGTCGTTTAGGGTATGATTATGGACTTAAACACATTGTCAAAATCAGAATGAAAATTAGAATAAAACACCATAACTTATACATTACATTAAACATTTAGGGTATGTTTAGGGAGTCCTTTATGGTTTCATTAGGGTGTCGTTTAGGGTATAATTATGTTCTTGTACACATTGTCAAAATCAGAATGAAAATTAGAATAAAACACCATAACTTAGCCATTAGATTAAACATTTTTGTTCCTAAAAATTAGAATTAAAATTAGAATAAAATACAATAAATTATACATAAGATTAAACATTCTACTAAGAATTCCTAAAAATCAGAATGATCAGCTAATGATCTACTAAGAATTCTCACAGAATTTCCTCTACAGTTGAAGAGAGACACTCTGGAGGTTCATACGTTGACATCCTATCAACCAATTCCGGATCATTAGCTGCTTCCCAAAGATCCCACAAAATTCTATGGCGAGCTTCTTTTATGTTATCATCATTAACCAAGGACAACTCCAACCCAAGAGAATGGCACTCGATAAACTTCACTGCATAGACACCACAATCACATGCACTTTTATTCAGTTTTCTAACAGGGACATAGAAAACAGTATAAGCACCGACTGTGAATTCCTTTTGGTCTCTCGTTGGCTGAACTGCCTTCACAATACGAGGAACAAGGTGTGCGAACGCATCTACCTCCTTGTACCTTTTTCTACCCGAGCAGTCAAAAACATCAATGCTCCTCGTCATGAAACTGATGCACAAGGCGATCCAATGATTTCCACTGACATGAACTGGTACATACAACCGATCAACATCTACATTCCATATCTCTTGTGTTCTTCCATGTGGTGGAAGGACCCATTTGCCAAACTCCAATAGCAAACTATGAAGCGTGTATTTCCTTTTACATGCCAAGAAACTGTTGTACTCCTTTTACACATTACAAACCTATTACAAATTACATAATTCGAAACCGTAACATAATATTACACAGTGAAAATTTGAGGTGCCAAGTACAATCTATCGCCAAAATCCTAGCTCCAGCACCCTAACTCAAGCATCCTAGTTCCAAGTTCATCAACTTCTACACTTTCTCTTAGGGAGTACCTTTTTTGTTGCTGGAGGTTGATCGAATTTGCTCTTAGATGGAGATTGATTGGCCTTGCGTCCTTCACCAGTCAAATTGATTACTTCCCTGAGCTGTGAAACCTCACTCTCCATCTTCCCCATCCTCTCTGTAAAACCATTCTCCATCTTCTCCATTTGCGCACTAAGTCTATCCCCCAAGAAAGTGACAGATGTGTGGATGAGAACCTCAATGAAACTCTTAGTTTCAGGATCAAGAGTCAGTTTTCTCTCTGCAGATCGCTTACACAACAACTTCTTCTTTCTTGTCTCGGCTCCTTCATCTTGAATCTTTCTCTTGCCTTTTCCTGCAACATTAACCGAAGAGGTGTCCGTGTCTGCTACAATATCAGTATCATCCACACTCATTTCAGCTTCTGACCCTATATCTTCTTTCTCAGCTTCCTCCATTTCAGTCTCTTCAGGTTCTAAAACTGGTCATTCTGTGTTGCTCCAATCAAACTTCTCTATGATCCTCTTCAGTAGAAGGTCCACTCGTTCATCTTCCATCTCACCCTTCATTTTGTAATTAGTAGATATCAACACATCACCATTACCAGTCACTGATATGACCGAGAACAAGTCACCCTACAAAACAAATCAAAGTGTTAAAATCTGTACAAATTTATATACAAGCACCATACATAAGAAAACAATATATATACATACCTTCTCATCAAATGAGTCCTCAAGCTGAATAATGTCTTCATAAGAAACTTTTGCAACTCCTTTTCAATTGCCACACCGTGGACCTATGAAGCTGTTAGAGACTCTTCTGCCTAATATTTCTGCAAAATCAGGAACTGCTTCCATAATCCAAATCTGGAAAGCATACGTAAAACCCTCGAGAATGTAGCTTTCCTTGTTATTTAACTTCTTCTTAGTCTTCTCCATCGAACTCACCAGGAATTCATACGAGTGAAGACCCCAATGGAACTTGCGAACCTTGTCAAGATCCATCACCAACTTGATGTACAAATGAGGGATGTTCACCTTCTCATCTCTCCCCATCACCACACCCATTATCATGCACAAGTATATCAATCTAACCCTATCAACCCGAGTCCAGTTGTGAACTTCTTTTAGATGTTCCTTCCTGATCATCTTCAAGGTGATCTTCCCATCTCCCTTTAGTAGCTTACTCCAAAATCCTCTGTCATCTTTCCATTTAACCACGTCACTACTAATTTCCCGTGAAATCTTGAGACCTGTCACAGCATGGTACTCCTGAAGGGAAAATCGGAGAGGAGTCCTCGCAAAAACAAACCACTTCTCATGCTTCTTCGAAGTAGCCAGCTCCTTACAGAGGAAGCTATGCACCAGTTTCCCCGAAAATTTGAGGCCATGTTCCTGAATAGCCATGATGTGTGTGAAAACAGGATCTCTCTTCACTTCCCCATATTCTTCAGACATAGCATTCTTCAGGTCCCTCAGAAGTTCCATGCGGCAGCTGTTGTTGATCTTCTTCACCTGAGGCTCTAAACCCTCTGCATACAAGCGCTTAGGTAGCTCCAACTCCATATCTACAAAAAAATGATTTCAGTAATACAAATTTGTCACAAAAAGACATGGCTATTAACAACAAATGACATAACATCAATATCATACATGATGCAATAACCAATGTCATCAACACGTTGAAGGAAACAAACTAACAGAGTTAGTAAAGACAAGATCTTTACAAGAAACAGAGACAAACATAAGAAAAAAATCAAACAAATTCAAAACTCAGAAACACAAAGACTACCATTCTGATATGGAGAATCAAAATCACTTAACCACCCCATGATAAACAAAATCAATTCACCAAAAAAAATCAATTAATCAAAAACAATTTCACAACATAATCAATTAACAACAATAAAAGCCAAGTAACAAGTCTAAAAAGAATAATCCAAACGAACAACTCAAACTGCAAAGAAGAATGACCAAGTATGGACAATCTACCTAGCGATGTCAAAGAAAGAGAGAGGCGGAGATAAACAGCAGATGTCAGAGAGAGAGATAGGCGGAGAAGAGCGGAGAGGCGGAGAGGAGCGGAGAGGCGGAGAGGAGCGGAGAGGCGGAGACAATCGGAGAGACTGAGAGAAGCTGAGAGGCAAAGGGAATGTATGAAATCGCCTTCTGTTCATCGAGAGATAGATAAAGAGAGACATATTATATTAAGAGGAGAAAGGAGACTAGATCAAAATGGAAGGAGAAGGTTTAGTGTTTACCTTTGGTGCAAGAGCTTACGGAGATGGAAGAAGGGGTTACGTAGGGAAGGCAAGCGATTTGACCGGATTGTAGACTCGCCGTCGATTTCACCGGAGAAGAGAAAGGAGCACCGTCGATTTCACCGGAGAAGACAAGGATCACCGTCGATTTCACCGCCGAAGACTCCCTTTCGCCATCTTGTCCGGCTCGAGAGAGAGAGATGTGGGGAAACCCAAATAAATAGGGTTACGGGTTTCCTCTTTTCTGTTTTAACCCTTCTTTTTTACCTTTTTTCATAATTCCCATATTAATTTAGTTTTAAATAATTTTGTGTTTTTATTAAATTTGTTTAATTAATGTAATTTGTTTAATTAAAGGTTAGTTTTGGGATAATGAAAAAGATTATACTAAAGGGACAAAGTAATGATAGTATTATGGCAAAGGGACAAAGAGACTGTTTTTTGGTTCTATTTTGCCAAATTTCCAGATATTTTTTCATTAGTTCAATTATATATGAGGAAAAGTGAGAAATGAATTAGGATCCACATATTACTGGATTGACTAAAAAATTCAACTTAATTGTTATCATTTCTGAGGAATAACAAATTCATTATATTTTTTCCTAAAACATGGGCACCAATTACATCTTTAATCTTTATATATATATATAACATTTACCATATTGCATATTTTTTAAAAATTACATATCTACACATGACCATATAAAATGCCTCTTAAATATTATACGCCAATACATAATAAATTTTAACTTATAATTCTTTCACACTCAAACATTCTTAAGAACCATAACCATTATTATATACTGCTCCTTACAAATACTAACATAAAACACACTCAACATAAACATACAAACACGTAAAGCAATGTCAGGGTATGAAATCAAAATATATCAAGAAAATGGAGCAGGTGCGAGAAGCATATGAGAAGCTGGGTAAGAGATATGGGTTGATGGAGCAAGAGGTAGCAAACTTGACCAAGGACAAACAAGAGCTCCAAGAGAAGTTCTCTGCTACATCAAGGTAAGCATATTTTAACATATACATTTTGGTTTTCTTGCTTCTGATCCTTACCGTTTTGAGAGTGACCCTTAATACCAGAAAAAAGAGGAAGCTTAATGAGCTCTATGACCAGCTAAGCATGGAATTTGAGTCGGTGAAACATACAGCCACCCAACGAGTTAACAGGGAAGATCACCATTTCTCAGTGGTGGAGAACTGAGAGCCCACTCGCAGAGATTATTTAATGATATTAATATATATATATATATATATATATATATATATATGCTTCTATGAGCTTCTTTTTATTTCTATCTTTTGTCTTATTTGGCGCAGACCATCTTTCTTTCTACTCTCCTGCACCACGTGGACCTAGAGATCAGATATGGCCAGCAAGGCAGAAGAGTGCAAACTCGGGTCCACTCAACATCTCCGACTCGTTTCCATCTAGACCTGTTGAACGCTCTCAGCGCTCTAGTTTTCTCCCTCAACCATGTCACGAGTAAGCAAAAACACTGCTAACTATCAAATCAACTAGTTACCCCCCCCCCCAAATTTCATTTAATTTTTTGAAACAGAAGAGCAGGAGGTAATCCACACTCATCTCTAAGAAACCTTCTCTTCTGCCGCCCTCGTTTCACATCAAACTCACCCGCAATACCATCTCCCAGAACACCAGGCACGGCTGTTCTCCACTCATCCATATTCTCACCTAGAGCATGACCTGTATTTGGTAGTGGTGAACTATCAACTCCACGAAACAGCTCTGACTGAGGTTCACTCAACATCTCCGACTCGTTTCCATCTGGACCTGTTGAACACTCTCAGCGCTCTAGTTCCCTCCCTCAACCATGTCACGAGTAAGAAAAAACACTGCTAGCTATCAAATCAACTAGTTAACTCAACCCATCTAATTTTTTGAAACAGAAGAGCAGGAGGTAATCCCCACTCATCTCTGAGAAACCTTCTCTTCTGTCGTCCTCGTTTCACATCAAACTCACCCGCAATACCATCTTCCAGAAGACCAGGCAAGGCTGTTCTCCACTCATTCATACTCTCACCTAGAGAAGGACCTGTATTTGGTAAGGGTGAACAATCAAATCCACAAAACAGCTCTGACTGGGATCCACTCAACATCTCCGACTCGTTTCCATCTGGACCTGTTGAACACTCTCAACGCTCTAGTTCCCTCCCTCAACCATGTAACGAGTAAGCAAAAACTCTGCTAGCTATCAAATCAACTAGTTAACTTAACCCATCTAATTTTTTGAAACAGAAGAGCATGAGGTAATCCCCACTCATATCTGAGAAACCTTCTCTTTTGTCGCCCTCGTTTCACATCAAACTCACCCGCAATACCATCTCCCAGAAGACCAGGAAAGGCTGTTCTCCACTCATCCATATTCTCACCTAGAGCAGGACATGTATTTGGTAGTGGTGAACAATCAACTCGACGAAACAGCTCTGACTGGGGTCCACTCAACATCTCCGACTCGTTTCCATCTGGACCTGTTGAACGCTCTCAGCGCTTTAGTTCCCTCCCTCACCCATATCACGAGTAAGCAAAAAAACTGCTAGATATCAAATCAACTAGTTAACTCAACCCATCTAATTTTTTGAAACAGAAGAGCAGGAGGTAATCCACACTCATCTCTGAGAAACCTTCTCTTATGTCGCCCTCGTTTCACATCAAACTCACCCGCAATACCATCTCCCAGAAGACCAGGAAAGGCTGTTCTCCACTCATCCATATTCTCACCTAGAGCAGGACATGTATTTGGTAGTGGTGAACAATCAACTCGACGAAACAGCTCTGACTGGGGTCCACTCAACATCTCCGACTCGTTTCCATCTGGACCTGTTGAACGCTCTCAGCGCTTTAGTTCCCTCCCTCACCCATATCACGAGTAAGCAAAAAAACTGCTAGATATCAAATCAACTAGTTAACTCAACCCATCTAATTTTTTGAAACAGAAGAGCAGGAGGTAATCCACACTCATCTCTGAGAAACCTTCTCTTATGTCGCCCTCGTTTCACATCAAACTCACCCGCAATACCATCTCCCAGAAGACCAGGCAAGACTGTTCTCCACTCATACATACTCTCACCTAGAGCAGGGCCTGTATTTGGTAGTGGTGAACAATCAACTCCACGAAACATCACTGACTGGAATCCACTCAACATCTCTGACTCGTTTCCATCTGGACATGTTGAACGCTCTCAGCGCTCTAGTTCTCTCCCTCAACCATGTCACGAGTAAGCAAAAACACTGTTAGCTATCAAATCAACTAGTTAACTCAACCCATTTAATTTTTTGAAACAGAAGAGCAGGAGGTAATCCACACTCATCTCTGAGAAATCTTCTTTTCTGTCGCCCTCGTTTCACATCAAACTCACCCGCAATACCATCTCCCAGAAGACCAGGCAAGGCTGTTCTCCACTCATCCATACTCTCACCTAGAGCAGGACCTGTATTTGGTAGTGGTGAAAAACCAAATCCACAAAACATCTCTGACTGGGGTCCACTCAACATCTCCGACTCGTTTTCATCTGGACCTGTTAAACGTTCTCAGCGCTCTAGTTCCCTCCCTCAACCATGTCACGAGTAAGCAAAAACACTGCTAGCTATCAAATCAACTAGTTAACTTAACCCATCTAATTTTTTGAAACAGAAGAGCAGGAGGTAATCCCCACTCATATCTGAGAAACCGTCTCTTTTGTCGCCCTCGTTTCACATCAAACTCACCCGCAATACCATCTCCCAGAAGACCATGAAAGGCTGTTCTCCACTCATCCATATTCTCACCTAGAGCAGGACATGTATTTGGTAGTGGTGAACAATCAACTCGACGAAACAGCTCTGACTGGGGTCCACTCAACATCTCCGAATCGTTTCCATCTGGACCTGTTGAACGCTCTCAGCGCTTTAGTTCCCTCCCTCACCCATGTCACGAGTAAGCAAAAACACTGCTAGATATCAAATCAACTAGTTAACTCAACCCATCTAATTTTTTGAAACAAAAGAGCAGGAGGTAATCCACACTCATCTCTGAGAAACCTTCTCTTATGTCGCCCTCGTTTCACATCAAACTCACCCGCAATACCATCTCCCAGAAGACCAGGAAAGGCTGTTCTCCACTCATCCATATTCTCACCTAGAGCAGGACATGTATTTGGTAGTGGTGAACAATCAACTCGACGAAACAGCTCTGACTGGGGTCCACTCAACATCTCCGACTCGTTTCCATCTGGACCTGTTGAACGCTCTCAGCGCTTTAGTTCCCTCCCTCACCCATGTCACGAGTAAGCAAAAACACTGCTAGATATCAAATCAACTAGTTAACTCAACCCATCTAATTTTTTGAAACAAAAGAGCAGGAGGTAATCCACACTCATCTCTGAGAAACCTTCTCTTATGTCGCCCTCGTTTCACATCAAACTCACCCGCAATACCATCTCCCAGAAGACCAGGAAAGGCTGTTCTCCACTCATCCATATTCTCACCTAGAGCAGGACATGTATTTGGTAGTGGTGAACAATCAACTCGACGAAACAGCTCTGACTGGGGTCCACTCAACATCTCCGACTCGTTTCCATCTGGACCTGTTGAACGCTCTCAGCGCTTTAGTTCCCTCCCTCACCCATGTCACGAGTAAGCAAAAACACTGCTAGATATCAAATCAACTAGTTAACTCAACCCATCTAATTTTTTGAAACAAAAGAGCAGGAGGTAATCCACACTCATCTCTGAGAAACCTTCTCTTATGTCGCCCTCGTTTCACATCAAACTCACCCGCAATACCATCTCCCAGAAGACCAGGCAAGGCTGTTCTCCACTCATCCATACTCTCACCTAGAGCAGGACCTGTATTTGGTAGTGGTGAACAATCAACTCCACGAAACAGCTCTGACTGGAATCCACTCAACATCTCTGACTCGTTTCGATCTGGACCTGTTGAACGCTCTCAGCGCTCTAGTTCCCTCCCTCAACCATGTCACGAGTAAGCAAAAACACTGCTAGCTATCAAATCAACTAGTTAACTCAACCCATCTAATTTTTTGAAACAGAAGAGCAGGAGGTAATCCCCACTCATCTCTGAGAAACCTTCTCTTCTGTCGCCCTCGTTTCACATCAAACTCACCCGCAATACCATCTCCCAGAAGACCAGGCAAGGCTGTTCTCCACTCATCCATACTCTCACCTAGAGCAGGACCTGTATTTGGTAGTGGTGAACAATCAACTCCACGAAACAGCTCTGACTGGAATCCACTCAACATCTCTGACTCGTTTCGATCTGGACCTGTTGAACGCTCTCAGCGCTCTAGTTCCCTCCCTCAACCATGTCACGAGTAAGCAAAAACACTGCTAGCTATCAAATCAACTAGTTAACTCAACCCATCTAATTTTTTGAAACAGAAGAGCAGGAGGTAATCCCCACTCATCTCTGAGAAACCGTCTCTTTTGTCGCCCTCGTTTCACATCAAACTCACCCGCAATACCATCTCCCAGAAGACCAGGCAAGGCTGTTCTCCACTCATCCATACTCTCACCTAGAGCAGGACCTGTATTTGGTAGTGGTGAACAATCAACTCCACGAAACAGCTCTGACTGGAATCCACTCAACATCTCTGACTCGTTTCGATCTGGACCTGTTGAACGCTCTCAGCGCTCTAGTTCCCTCCCTCAACCATGTCACGAGTAAGAAAAAACACTGCTAGCTATCAAATCAACTAGTTAACTCAACCCATCTAATTTTTTGAAACAGAAGAGCAGGAGGTAATCCATACTCATCTCTGAAAAATCTTCTTTTCTGTCGCCCTCGTTTCACATCAAACTCACCCGCAATACCATCTCCCAGAAGACCAGGCAAGGCTGTTCTCCACTCATCCATACTCTCACCTAGAGCAGGACCTGTATTTGGTAGTGGTGAACAATCAACTCCACGAAACAGCTCTGACTGGAATCCACTCAACATCTCTGACTCGTTTCCATCTGGACCTGTTGAACGCTCTCAGTGCTCTAGTTCCCTCCCTCAACCATGTCACGAGTAGAAAAAACACTGCTAGCTATCAAATCAACTAGTTAACTCAACCCATCTAATTTTTTGAAACAGAAGAGCAGGAGGTAATCCCCACTCATCTCTGAGAAACCTTCTCTTATGTCGCCCTCGTTTCACATCAAACTCACCCGCAATACCATCTCCCAGAAGACCAGGCAAGGCTGTTCTCCACTCATCCATACTCTCACCTAGAGCAGGACCTGTATTTGGTAGTGGTGAACAATCAACTCCACGAAACAGCTCTGACTGGAATCCACTCAACATCTCTGACTCGTTTCCATCTGGACCTGTTGAACGCTCTCAGTGCTCTAGTTCCCTCCCTCAACCATGTCACGAGTAAGAAAAAACACTGCTAGCTATCAAATCAACTAGTTAACTCAACCCATCTAATTTTTTGAAACAGAAGAGCAGGAGGTAATCCATACTCATCTCTGAAAAATCTTCTTTTCTGTCGCCCTCGTTTCACATCAAACTCACCCGCAATACCATCTCCCAGAAGACCAGGCAAGGCTGTTCTCCACTCATCCATACTCTCACCTAGAGCAGGACCTGTATTTGGTAGTGGTGGACAATCAACTCCACGAAACATCTCTGACTGGGGTCCACTCAACATCTCCGACTCGTTTTCATCTGGACCTGTTAAACGCTCTCAGCGCTCTTGTTCCCTCCCTCAACCATGTCACGAGTAAGCAAAAACACTGCTAGCTATCAAATCAACTAGTTAACTCACCCCATCTAATTTTTTGAAACAGAAGAGCAGGAGGTAATCCCAACTCATCTCTGAGAAACCTTCTCTTCAGTCGCCCTCGTTTCACATCAAACTCACCCGCAACACCATCTCCCAGAAGACCAGGCAAGGCTGTTCTCCACTCATTCATACTCTCACCTAGAGAAGGACCTGTATTTGGTAAGGGTGAACAATCAAATCCACAAAACAGCTCTGACTGGGGTCCACTCAACATCTCCGACTCGTTTCCATCTGGACCTGTTGAACACTCTCAGCGCTCTAGTTCCCTCCCTCAACCATGTCACGAGTATGCAAAAACACTGCTAGCTATCAAATCAACTAGTTAACTTAACCCATCTAATTTTTTGAAACAGACGAGCAGGAGGTAATCCCCACTCATATCTGAGAAACCTTCTCTTTTGTCGCCCTCGTTTCACATCAAACTCACCCGCAATACCATCTCCCAGAAGACCAGGCAATGCTGTTCTCCACTCATCCTTACTCTCACCTAGAGCAGGACCTATATTTGGTAGTGGTGAACAATCAACTCCACGAAACATCTCTGACTGGGGTCCACTCAACATCTCCGACTCGTTTTCATCTGGACCTGTTGAACGCTCTCAGCGCTCTAGTTCCCTCCCTCAACCATGTCACGAGTATGCAAAAACACTGCTAGCTATCAAATCAACTAGTTAACTTAACCCATCTAATTTTTTGAAACAGAAGAGCAGGAGGTAATCCCCACTCATATCTGAGAAACCTTCTCTTTTGTCGCCCTCGTTTCACATCAAACTCACCCGCAATACCATCTCCCAGAAGACCATGAAAGGCTGTTCTCCACTCATCCATATTCTAACCTAGAGCAGGACATGTATTTGGTAGTGGTGAACATTCAACTCGACAAAACAGCTCTGACTGGGGTCCACTCAACATCTCCGACTCATTTCCATCTGGACCTGTTGAACGCTCTCAGCGCTTTAGTTCCCTCCCTCACCCATGTCACGAGTAAGCAAAAACACTGCTAGATATCAAATCAACTAGTTAACTCAACCCATCTAATTTTTTGAAACAAAAGAGCAGGAGGTAATCCACACTCATCTCTGAGAAACCTTCTCTTATGTCGCCCTCGTTTCACATCAAACTCACCCGCAATACCATCTCCCAGAAGACCAGGCAAGGCTGTTCTCCACTCATCCATACTCTCACCTAGAGCAGGACCTGTATTTGGTAGTGGTGAACAATCAACTCCACGAAACAGCTCTGACTGGAATCCACTCAACATCTCTGACTCGTTTCCATCTGGACCTGTTGAACGCTCTCAGTGCTCTAGTTCCCTCCCTCAACCATGTCACGAGTAGAAAAAACACTGCTAGCTATCAAATCAACTAGTTAACTCAACCCATCTAATTTTTTGAAACAGAAGAGCAGGAGGTAATCCACACTCATCTCTGAAAAATCTTCTTTTCTGTCGCCCTCGTTTCACATCAAACTCACCCGCAACACCATCTCCCATAAGACCAGGCAAGGCTGTTCTCCACTCATTCATACTCTCACCTAGAGAAGGACCTGTATTTGGTAAGGGTGAACAATCAAATCCACAAAACAGCTCTGACTGGGGTCCACTCAATATCTCCGACTCGTTTCCATCTGGACCTGTTGAACACTCTCAGCGCTCTAGTTCCCTCCCTCAATCATGTCACGAGTATGCAAAAACACTGCTAGCTATCAAATCAACTAGTTAACTTAACCCATCTAATTTTTTGAAACAGACGAGCAGGAGGTAATCCCCACTCATATCTGAGAAACCTTCTCTTTTGTCGCCCTCGTTTCACATCAAACTCACCCGCAATACCATCTCCCATAAGACCAGGCAAGGCTGTTCTCCACTCATCCATACTCTCACCTAGAGCAGGACCTGTATTTGGTAGTGGTGAACAATCAACTCCACGAAACATCTCTGACTGGGGTCCACTCAACATCTCCGACTCGTTTTCATCTGGACCTGTTGAACGCTCTCAGCGCTCTTGTTCCCTCCCTCAACCATGTCACGAGTAAGCAAAAACACTGCTAGCTATCAAATCAACTAGTTAACTCACCCCATCTAATTTTTTGAAACAGAAGAGCAGGAGGTAATCCCCACTCATCTCTGAGAAACCTTCTCTTCAGTCGCCCTCGTTTCACATCAAACTCACCCGCAACACCATCTCCCATAAGACCAGGCAAGGCTGTTCTCCACTCATTCATACTCTCACCTAGAGAAGGACCTGTATTTGGTAAGGGTGAACAATCAAATCCACAAAACAGCTCTGACTGGGGTCCACTCAATATCTCCGACTCGTTTCCATCTGGACCTGTTGAACACTCTCAGCGCTCTAGTTCCCTCCCTCAATCATGTCACGAGTATGCAAAAACACTGCTAGCTATCAAATCAACTAGTTAACTTAACCCATCTAATTTTTTGAAACAGACGAGCAGGAGGTAATCCCCACTCATATCTGAGAAACCTTCTCTTTTGTCGCCCTCGTTTCACATCAAACTCACCCGCAATACCATCTCCCATAAGACCAGACAAGGCTGTTCTCCACTCATCCATACTCTCACCTAGAGCAGGACCTGTATTTGGTAGTGGTGAACAATCAACTCCACGAAACAGCTCTGACTGGGGTCCACTCAACCTCTCTGACTCGTTTCCATTTGGACCTGTTGAACGCTCTCAGCGCTCTAGTTCCCTCCCTCAACCATGTCACGAGTAAGCAAAAACACTGCTAGCTATCAAATCAAATAGTTAACTCACCCCATCTAATTTTTTGAAACAGAAGAGCAGGAGGTAATCCCCACTCATCTCTGAGAAACCTTCTCTTCAGTGGCCTTCGTTTCACATCAAA
Organism: Sinapis alba; assembly: GCA_012274485.2. Classification (NCBI taxonomy): domain Eukaryota; kingdom Viridiplantae; phylum Streptophyta; class Magnoliopsida; order Brassicales; family Brassicaceae; genus Sinapis; species Sinapis alba. The sequence goes on from MU106732.1 coordinate 39,075, forward strand.
CTCACCCGCAATACCATCTCCCAGAAGACCAGGCAAGGCTGTTCTCCACTCATATATACTCTCACCTAGAGCAGGACCTGTATTTGGTAGTGGTGTAAAATCAACTCTGTGAAACAGCTTTGACTGGGGTCCACTCAACATCTCCGACTCGTTTCCATCTGGACCTATTGAACGCTCTCTGCGCTCTAGTTCTCTCCCTCAACTATGTCACGAGTAAGCAAAAACACTGCTAGCTATCAAATCAACTAGTTAACTCACCCTATCTAAATTTTTGAAACAGAAGAGCAGGAGGTAATCCCCACTCATCTCTGAGAAACCTTCTCTTCTGCCGCCCTCGTTTCACATCAAACTCACCTGCAATACCATCTCCCAGAAGACCAAGCAATGCTGTTCTCCACTCATACATACTCTCACTTAGAGCAGGACCTGTATTTGGTAGTGGTGAACAATCAACTCCATGAAACAGCTCTGACTGGGGTCCACTCAACATCTCTGACTCGTTTCCATCTGGACCTGTTGAACGCTCTCAGCGCTCTAGTTCCCTCCCTCAACCATGTCACGAGTAAGCAAAAACACTGCTAGCTATCAAATCAACTAGTTAACTCAACCCATCTAATTTTTTGAAACAGAAGAGCAGGAGGTAATCCACACTCATCTCTGAGAAATCTTCTTTTCTGTCGCCCTCGTTTCACATCAAACTCACCCGCAATACCATCTCCCAGAAGACCAGGCAAGGCTATTCTCCACTCATCCATACTCTCACCTAGAGCAGGACCTGTATTTGGTAGTGGTGAACAATCAACTCCACGAAACATCTCTGACTGGGGTCCACTCAACATCTCCAACTCGTTTTCATCTGGACCTGTTGAACGCTCTCAGCGCTCTAGTTCCCTCCCTCAACCATGTCACGAGTAAGCAAAAACACTGCTAGCTATCAAATCAACTAGTTAAATCACCCCATCTAATTTTTTGAAACAGAAGAGCAGGAGGTAATCCCCACTCATCTCTGTGAAACCTTCTCTTATGTCGCCCTCGTTTCACATCAAACTCACCCGCAATACCATCTCCCAGAAGACCAGGCAAGGCTATTCTCCACTCATCCATACTCTCACCTAGAGCTGGACCTGTATTTGGTAGTGGTGAACAATCAACTCCACGAAACATCTCTGACTGGGGTCCACTCAACATCTCCAACTCGTTTTCATCTGGACCTGTTGAACGCTCTCAGCGCTCTAGTTCCCTCCCTCAACCATGTCACGAGTAAGCAAAAACACTGCTAGCTATCAAATCAACTAGTTAAATCACCCCATCTAATTTTTTGAAACAGAAGAGCAGGAGGTAATCCCCACTCATCTCTGTGAAACCTTCTCTTTTGTCGCCCTCGTTTCACATCAAACTCACCCGCAATATCATCTCCCAGAAGATCAGGCAAGGCTGTTCTCCACTCATCCATACTCTCACCTAGAGCAAGACCTGTATTTTGTAGTGGTGAACAATCAACTCCACGAAACAGCTCTGACTGGGGTCCACTCAACATCTCCGACTCGTTTCCATTTGGACATGTTGTGTTGCACGAGCCAAGATGGGTCTTGGTTCTGGATCGACCGGATGGATGAAATGGGCGAGATATGGAGCGATGGGGGTTGTTTGAGTGGCAGATCGGGAAGCGATAAAAATGATGGATGGTGCAAACTCATACCTCATGACTTCCTTAAGGGCTCTCCAGGTTTTGATAGTTGGCTCCTTGTAAAACCGCCTATCATCTTCTTCTTGTACCCACCATTTTAAAGCATCATCTTTTAATTGATCAATGGCATAAGACAACCTCTCCTTTTTTTGGATGTTGTTGTAGTAAAACCACTCATCATGGTTTCTCTCCCATCTTAGATAACCTCTTTTTCCTGAAATTTTATAAAACTCAACTTTATCAGCAAGAGATTTACAATAAAATCGAGAATTAACAACGTGTGGAGTATAGGTTTGAGAAGTTGGATATTGGTTGGTCATTGAAGGATCTGGTGGTTTTGGCGCGACATAGACAGCCTCTGCTGCATCCCCAAATATATGTTTTCTCCTTGGTGGTCGTTGACCATTGGGGTGGTTGACTCGTTCCATACGAGCTAGCTGATCAGCGATTGCTTGCAGGCTCGCCTTAAGTTGAGTATTATCTGCTATAAGTTGGGCAATTGCAGCTTGAGTCTGATCTGACTGCTTTCCTCTATCTCCCATATTGTTTCCTGAAAGAAACTTTCAAAGAACAAGTGAAAAAATAGGGAATTTCTGGTCGGACCAAAGTAATTCAAATGCAAAAATGAAACTTAAATTAAACCAAGAAAAATGGACTGAAAATGATATAAACTAAGATGTGATAATTTTATTTGGTTTTCTTGATGCAAGGATGAATGGAAACTATATGGAATGCTAATAAACACAAATAAATAGAAATATGAAATGAAAACTAACTCTGGTATTATTTTTTTCTTGAGTTTTTTAGTTTAAAGAATGCAATAAACCGAGAACTATGCAAAACATGACATAGACTATGATGAGTGATACTTTTCTTTTCTGTTCTTAGGCAGGCACGAAATGGACTAACCCAGATGCTTACATTGAATGGGAGAGGCGGATGGAATACATTTTCGGTTACTACAACTATTCTGAGGCAAAGAAAGTTGCTCTAGCAGCTGCTCAACTCACTGACAACGCCTTGTCTTGGTGGGACAGAGAAGTAGCTGTAGCAGGGAGGTTATGGAGAGTAACCACATGGGAAGAGATGCGGACCAAGATGAGGTCAAGGTACATTCCATCCTACTACAACCGAGACTTACAAAAACGATTCAGAAAATTGGTCCAAGGTACCAAATCTGTTGAGGGGTATTTTGAGGAGTTTGAAGCTCTCAAGAACAGGCTGGATACACAGGAAACAGAGGCAACACTGATGGCTCAGTTCTTAGATGGGTTACAAGACAGGATTACTAGAAAGGTGGAGAGGCAGCCATACGTAAACTTCAATTATTTGTTGCACTTTGCTATCCAAGATGAACAACACATCAAGAGGAAGACTCTTGCCACAAACAGAAGCAGGACCACGTGGACTCAACCTGTTCAGAAAGGTTATGACAAAGGAAAGTCCATAGAAGTGGAAAACCGGTTCAAAAAGAACCCACCTGAAGCGTCTAAGGCAGTCAAATCCGACCAAGGTAAGCCTCAAACTCAAAGATCACGTAACATTTCTTGTTTTAAATGTCAGGGCCACTATGCCAGGGATTGTCCAAACCAGAGGGTCATGATGCTGAAAGATGATGGTGAGTATGAATCTCATGATGAAGCTGAAGTGGCACTAGCTGGAACCGATGAAGAGATCATTGACTATCCAGATGAGGGAGAGATCCTAGTGACCAGGAGATCCCTTAGTGTCATGTTTGAACCAGAAGCCATCCAGCGGGAAAACATATTCCATACACGATGCACAATTGACTCCAATGTATGTAGTCTTATAATAGATGGTGGTTCATGTACTAATGTGGCTAGCAAGTACTTGGTTGATAAGCTAGGTCTAAAGAAGACTAAGCACCCACGACCGTACAAGCTGAAATGGCTGAATGATGAGACTGAATTGAAGATTGGAGAGCAAGTACTTGTTCCTTTCAGTGTTGGAAAGTATGCCGACCAGGCTCTATGCGATGTGGTGCCCATGCAAGCCGGCCATCTTCTACTAGGTCGACCATGGCAGTTTGATAAGGAGACCTTACACAATGGCCGCACCAACTTCTACAGATTTACCCATAACAACAAGAAGCACAACCTTGCCCCACTTACCCCACAGGAAGTTCATGATATGCAAAAAGCCATGGACAAAGGATCCAAGGAAAGTAAGACCAACCTTTATGTTACTCCTAGCACTGTTTTGAAATATATAGAATGTAACACACAGGTGCTACTAATAATCTTTAAGGAAGGTTTGTTGGCAGGTCAAGAAGGTCAGGAACTATCCACGGCCATACACCAATTGCTAGACAAGTTTAAAGATATTTTTCCAGAAGAAATTCCTGATGGATTACCACCCATAAAGGGAATAGAGCATCAGATTGATCTTGTTCCAGGAGCACCACTACCCAACCGACCAGCTTATAGAGTCAGACCAAGACAAGGCTTTCCAAGAACTCAAAGACAGCCTCACCCATGCACCGATTCTTGTTTTACCTAACTTTGATAAAAAATTTGAAGTTGAGTGTGATGCATCAGGTACAGGTATTGGAGCAGTCCTAACCCAAGGGGAAAACCAGTTGCATTCTTCAGTGAGAAACTCCATGGAGCAGCCATCAACTATCCGACATATGACAAGGAATTGTATGCCTTGGTAAGGTCACTAGAGACATGGCAGCACTACCTCCTGTCCAAGGAGTTTGTAATACATACTGATCATGTACACTGAAGTACTTGAGAGGCCAAACCACTTTAAAGAAGAGGCATGCCAGGTGGTTGGAGTTTGTGGAGACATTCCCATATGTTATCAAGTATAAGAAGGGGAAGGAGAACATTGTCGCTGATGCCTTATCAAGGAGGCATGCACTCATAGCCACAATGGAGGCTAAGGTCATGGGATTTGAGCACATCAAAGACCAATATGGGGACGACCCTGACTTTGGACAGACCTATGAGCAATGTAAGAAAGGTTCTATTGGTCATTTATATCGACAAAATGAGTTTCTTTTCAGGGACAAGAGGCTTTGCATACCTCAAGGATCAATGTGTGAGCTCATCCTAAGGGAAGCACATGGAGGAGGCCTCATGGGTCACTTTGGAGTGGACAAGACGTTTGGATTTGTGGCTGAACACTTCTTTTGGCCGCACCTAAGGAGAGATGTCGAGCGCTTTTGTACCAAATGCATAACTTGTCTTAAGGCAAAATCCAGGTTACATCCTCATGGTCTTTTCATTCCATTACCTATTCCTAACATGCCTTGGGTAGATCTCTCTATGGATTTTGTTCTAGGATTACCAAATATCAGGAACAAGGATTCCATCTTTGTGGTGGTTGATCGGTTCTCTAAAATGGCGCATTTCATTCCATGTAACAAATCCAATGATGCAACACAAACAGCTGACTTGTTCTTTAGGGAAGTTGTTAGACTTCATGGAGTGCCAAGGACCATAGTCTCTGACCGAGATCCTAAATTTCTCGGCCATTTCTGGAAAACACTTTGGAGGAAGCTCGGAACCAAGCTTCTTTTCTCAACAACTTGTCACCCACAAACAGATGGCCAAACTGAAGTTGTCAACCGCACTCTCTCAACCCTCTTAAGGACCACAGTAGGTAAAAACTTAAGGAATTGGCTTGATTGTCTTCCATTTATTGAGTTTGCTTATAACCGAGTAACACACTCGTCTACTAAGTTTTCTACTTTTGAGCTTGTGTATGGGTTCAAGCCAGAAACGCCTCTAGACTTGGCAACCATTCCATACCAGGACCTGATGATCAACCATGATGGACAGGCCAAGGCCGAGCAGGTCAAGAAGCTACACCTAAAGGCCATTGAAAATTTGGAGAAAAGAAATGAGTAAACCAAGAAGTACGTCGACCAAAAGAAGAAGAAGGTTACATTTGAACCAGGCAATTGGATCTGGCTCCATATGAGATCAGACAGGTTCCCTACTCAAAGAAAGTCCAAGCTGTCACCCAGAGGAGACGGCCCATTCAAAGTCATCAAGAAGATCAATGACAACGCATACCAAATCGATCTTCCAGGTGAGTTTAAAGTTTCGTCTACATTCAACGTTTCTGATCTATCTTATTATGATGCAGATGAATAAGTTCTGAGGTCAGATCCTTCACAAGAGGGAGAGAATGATGTAGACTCAGGAACCAACCCTGATCCAACCAGAGAAATCCCAACCATGAGGTCCGGCCCAACGACTCGATCAGGTACCATAGAAATGAGAAAAAGGTTCAACCAAGGTGTAGAGACTTTGCTCAACCAACCAGCCGACCAAATCCAATTAGAACTCCTTACCAACAAGTTTAACAAACTTAGCCTTACCCAAGACAAAGCTGGCCCAAGAGTTGAAGAAGAGATTTCAAGCCCAAAGGAAGCGGCCCAAGAATGGCCCATTGTTCCAACCAACCAAGGCCTCTCCTTGTTTGTTTTGGAACTCATCCCACCTTAGCCCAAGTCCATATCATCTAGACAAGTCCAATGAAGCCAGCCATAAATTTGTCTAGATGCATTTTCAGTCAAAGGAATCAACCAAACAAGGTAAGTCTTAAATATCGGTTTTATGACTAATGGTTTGTTTCCTTGTGGCTTTATTTTATTTCCTTACAATTTCGAATCAGAATAAATCAGGCACCTTGTCAGTCTTTAGATCATTCCCATAATCGAGTCAGTCATTATTGTAATTTGTTTCAAGACCCCAAGAAGGGCAACCCGCATTGGATGACTATATAAATCCCTATAAGCGGTTTTGTATCTTTCCATATCAATAAAATAAAAATGTTTTTGCCTTTGCAAAATACTCTCTCTGAAGTCTTTGTGTGTGTGTGAAGCAACTCAAAGCAACCAGACTTATCAAACTTTCGTTCATCAAGTTTGTGGGTCTCTCGATCCATCCTTCTACTCCATCGATCATCCACTGTTCTTGCCAAAGAGTGTCGTACGGCCAGTTGGCCAGGATCCATCAACCACTGCACGTTCATCCTCCATCCACTGAGCATCCAGGAGAGTGTCGTGCGACCAGCCTGCTTGTTCCCACCGTTCATCAACATCACCATCTTTCCGATCTACCGGCCAGACCACCTCCATCACTCCATATCTCGCCCTCTTCATCCATCCGGTCAATCCAGAATCAGGATTCATCTTGGCTCGTGCAACATGTTGAACGCTCTCAGCGCTCTAGTTCCCTCCTTCAACCATGTCACGAGTAAGCAAAAACACTGCTAGCTATCAAATCAACTAGTTAACTCACCCCATCTAATTTTTTAAAACAGAAGAGCAGGAGGTAATCCCCACTCATCTTTGAGAAACCCTCTCTTCTGTTACCCTCGTTTCACATCAAACTCACCCGCAATACCATCTCCCAGAAGACCAGGTAAGGCTGTTCTCCACTCATCCATACTCTCACCTAGAGCAAGACCTGTATTTGGTAGGGGTGAACAATCAACTCCACGAAACAGCTCTGACTGGGGTCCACTCAACCTCTCCGACTCGTTTCTATTTGGACCTGTTGAACGGTCTCAGCGCTCTAGTTCCCTCCCTCAACCATGTCACGAGTAAGCAAAAACACTGCTAGCTATCAAATCAACTAGTTAACTCACCCCATCTAATTTTTTGAAACAGAAGAGCAGGAGGTAATCCCCACTCATCTCTGAGAAACTTTCTCTTCGGTCGCTCTCGTTTCACATCAAACTCACCTGTAATACCATCTCCCAGAAGACCAGGCAAGGCTGTTCTCCACTCATACATACTCTCACCTAAAGCAGGACTTGTATTTTGTAGTGGTGAACAATCAACTCCACAAAACAGCTCTGACTGGGGTCCACTCAACATCTCCGACTCATTTCCATCTGGACCTGTTGAATGCTCTCAGCGCTCTAGTTCCCTCCCTCAACCAAGTCACGAGTAAGCAAAAACACTGCTAGCTATCAAATCAACTAGTTAACTCAACCCATCTAATTTTTTGAAACAAGAGAGCAGGAGGTAATCCCCACTCATCTCTGAGAAACCTTCTCTTCAGTCTCCCTCGTTTCACATCAAACTCACCCGCAATACCATCTCCCAGAAGACCAGGCAAGGCTGTTCTCCACTCATCCATACTCTCACCTAGAGCAGGACCTGTATTTGGTAGTGGTGAACAATCAACTCCACGAAACAGCTCTGACTGGGGTCCACTCAACATCTCCGACTCGTTTCCATCTGGACCTGTTGAACGCTCTCAGCGCTCTAGTTCCCTCCCTCAACCATGTCACGAGTAAGCAAAAACACTGCTAGCTATCAAATCAACTAGTTAACTCACCCCATCTAATTTTTTGAAACAGAAGAGCAGGAGGTAATCCCCACTCTTCTCTGAGAAACCTTCTCTTATGTCGCCCTCGTTTCACATCAAACTCACCCGCAATACCATCTCCCAGAAGACCAGGCAAGGCTGTTCTCCACTCATCCATACTCTCACCTAGAACAGGACCTCTATTTGGTAGTGGTGAACAATCAACTCCACGAAACAGCTCTTACTGGGGTCCACTCAACATCTCCGACTCGTTTCCATCTGGACCTGTTGAACGCTCTCAGCGCTCTAGTTCCCTCCCTCAACCATGTCACGAGTAAGCAAAAACACTGCTAGTTATCAAATCAACTAGTTAACTCAACCCATCTAATTTTTTGAAACAGAAGAGCAGAAGGTAATCCCCACTCATCTCTGAGAAACCTTCTCTTCAGTCGCCCTCGTTTCACATCAAACTCACCCGCAATACCATCTCCCAGAAGACCAAGCAAGGCTGTTCTCCACTCATCCATACTCTCACCTAGAGCAGGACCTGTATTTGGTAGTGGTGAACAATCAACTCCACAAAACAGCTCTGACTGGGGTCCACTCAACATCTCCGACTCGTTTCCATCTGGACCTGTTGAACGCTCTCAGTGCTCTAGTTCCCTCCCTTAACCATGTCACGAGTAAGCAAAAACACTGCTAGCTATCAAATCAACTAGTTAACTCACCCCATCTAATTTTTTGAAACATAAGAGCAGGAGGTAATCCCCACTCATCTCTGAGAGACCTTCTCTTCTGTCGCCCTCGTTTCACATCAAACTCACCCGCAATACCATCTCCCAGAAGACCAGGCAACGCTGTTCTCCACTCATCCATACTCTCACCTAGAGCAGGATCTCTATTTGGTAGTGGTGAACAATCAACTCCACGAAACAGCTCTGACTGGGGTCCACTCAACATCTCCGACTCGTTTCCATCTGGACATGTTGAACGCTCTCAGCGCTCTAGTTCCCTCCCTCAACCATGTCACGAGTAAGCAAAAACACTGCTAGCTATCAAATCAACTAGTTAACTCACCCCATCTAATTTTTGAAACAGAAGTGCAGGAGGTAATCCCTAATTATCTATGAGAAACCTTCTCTTCTGTCGCCCTCGTTTCACATCAAACTCACCCGCAATACCATCTCCCAGAAGACCAGGCAAGGCTGTGCTCCACTCATCCAAAATCTCACCTAGAGCAGGACCTGTATTTGGTAGTGGTGAACAATCAACTCCACGAAACAGCTCTTACTGGGGTCCACTCAACATCTCCGACTCGTTTCCATCTGGACCTGTTGAACGCTCTCAGCGCTCTAGTTCCCTCCCTCAACAATGTCACAAGTAAGCAAAAACACTGCTAGCTATCAAATCAACTAGTTAACTCACCCCATCTAATTTTTTGAAACAGAAGAGCAGGAGGTAATCCCCACTCATCTCTGAGAAACCTTCTCTTCTGTCGCCCTCGTTTCACATCAAACTCACCCGCAATACCATCTCCCAGAAGACCAGGCAAGGCTGTTCTCCACTCATCCATACTCTCACCTAGAGCATGACCTGTTTTTTGTAGTGGTGAACAATCAACTCCACGAAACAGATCTGACTGGGGTCATCTAAACATCTCTGACTCGTTTCCATCTAGACCTGTTGAACGCTCTCAGCGCTCTAGTTCCCTCCCTCAACCATGTCACGAGTAAGCAAAAACACTGCTAGCTATCAAATCAACTAGTTAACTCACCCCATCTAATTCTTTGAAACAAAAGAGCAGGAGGTAATCCCCACTCATCTCTGAGAAACCTTCTCTTCTGTCGCCCTCGTTTCACATCAAACTCACCCGCAATACCATCTCCCATAAGACCAGGCAAGGCTGTTCTCCACTCATCCATACTCTCACCTAGAGCAGGACCTGTATTTGGTAGTGGTGAACAATCAACTCCACGAAACAGCTCTGACTGGGGTCCAGTCAACATCTCCGACTCGTTTCCATCTGGACCTGTTGAACGCTCTCAGCACTCTAGTTCCCTCCCTCAACCATGTCACGAGTAAGCAAAAACACTACTAGCTATTAAATCAACTAGTTACCTCAACAAATCTATTTTTTTTTGAAACAGAAAAGCAGGAGGTGGTGGCAAAGCTAATCCTCACTCATCTCTGAGAAACAGCTCAGACTCGGGTCCATGCACCAACATCTCCAACGCCTCACCCGCTAATCCCCAATCAACTCCACGAAACGCTATCTCCTTTAAATAAATAAAACACTATAGATAAGCACTTGTTCATTTAGGGCTCATGTTCTCTCTTGTTTGTTCCAACTACGTTTTTAATCAGTGACTCTGTATTGGGTAACATCTCTGGGAACTCCTTGCTTGTTATGTATCCCTCTTAGGTTTCTCTTTGCCATCTAGATGGAGATTGGTGGAAGCTCGTCCAGTATGGTCATACTGTTCGGGATGTTCACCACTTTGGTGTTGGTTGTCTAGGTCTCATGAGATGAAATAGGTAGTCTTGTCCAGTTTGATCAAAGTTTTCATATCAAAATTAGATGAGCAAAATATTTTTTTATTAGTTCAATTATATATGAGGAAAAGTGAGAAATGAATTAGGATCCACATATTACTAGATTGACTAAAAAATTCAACTTAACTGTTATCATTTCTGAGGAATAACAAATTCATTATATTTTTTTCCTAAAACATGGGCACCAATTACATCTTTAATCTTTATATATATATATATATATATATATATAACATTTACCATATTGCATATTTGTTTTAAATTACATATCTACACATGACCATATAAAATGCCTCTTAAATATTATACGCCAATACACAATAAATTTTAACTTATAATTCTTTCACACTCAAACATTCTTAAGAACCATAACCATTATTATATACTGCTCTTACAAATACTAACATAAAACACACTCAACATAAACATACAAACACGTAAAGCATATTATGTGCATAGCGTGAACAAATGAAGGTACAGAGTGATTCTTGCTCCTTCAGAGACATAATCCACAAATCGGTGTTCGACGCTCCCTTCTCTATAAACAAAGAGTAATGCTTTATAAACACGGTGGAAACCTAGTTGAAATTATTGATGGTTTTAGCCTCCAAATGAGAGAACCAATTGAAGACTGCTCCCGCCAAGTTCTCTATGAACAGTTGACAATATTATGTATCTCGTTCTCCATCGTTGAAGTGAGTTCGTCCAATTACGATGCAAAAAGCAGTTATATGTAAATCTGAGAATTTGAATCATAATCCGCGGACCCAACCCCATTATCCACAGGTTTTGGCGGGGTGTGTGCAAGTATAAATGAAAAATGATTTGACCTGTGACGGGGCAGGGCGAGACTTGGATCAAAGCGGGACTTTAGGATCATATAAGAGTTTCACAGCTGGATCCATTGGTATAGATGATGGTTTACAAGCTATCTTACTGTCTCTTCCAATAATCCTAGTACATACTTCCGTTGACAAAGTGAAATGCCTTTGCTAGACCGCGCAATTTTAAAAACTAAGAAATATTTCAAAGGACCAAAATCTCTCAGCTTAAACACGTTTTGAAGATCATGTTTGAGCTGGTCAACTACTTCATCATCATTTCTCGCAATGATAATGTCATCAATGAAAACAAGCACTGCAACATATTTTCCCCATGTGTTCTTAATGAAAAGAGTGTGATTATTATGAGATTTGCAAAAATCCAGAGACAGTAACATAGAGCTGAACTTGAGAAACCATTGCCGTGAAGCCTATTTTAGACCATACAAAGATTTTCTGAGCCTGCAGACTGCATTTGGTGGCAATGTTTCCCCCTCTTTTGGTGTGTATCCCTAAGGTAAAGTCATATAAATCTCTTCTTGAAGATATTCATTCAGAAAAGCATTGGATATATCAAGTTGTGTAAGAGTTCTCACTGTTGTCATCTTTGCAGCCGTTGGAAAGGTATCAATGAAGTCCACTCCTTGCTGGGTGTATACTTTAGCTACTAAACGTGCTTTATACCATTCCAGAGTATCGTCTACGTTCAGTTTGATCTGGTAATAATGTGCATGATCACAAAGGTGCAACCATTTGTAAGGCTCTTATTGAATGTTTAGCAGAATGGGAGATTAAACGAGTGTTCTCAATCACTTTTGATAATGCACAACCAACAGTTCAGCCATGAGGAAATTCAAAGAACAATTCGTTGAGAATGGAGATGATGAATGGTTCTTGATGGTCATTTTCTACATGTGAGGTGTGCTACTTATGTACTCAACTTAATCGTCAATGATGTGTTGATAGAGATAGACAACAATGTCAGTGCTATTCAAAATGGCATCTACTTTGTGAGGTCTTTAACACCTAGACATATATCTTTTGAAAAAAGATTAGTATCAGGAAAAATTCAAAGAGTACAAGAACAATCCCAACAAAGGATATTGAAGACATTTTGAGAATTATTTTTGATGAGTACAAGAACAATCCCAACAAAGGTGTTTCTGCTAGTGTAGAGTCGAGTCATACTCATTCTCAAGGTGCTTCTTCTCAGTCCCAAGAACAAGTTGGTGAAGAAGTATCTCAAAAGACGGTTCTTGGGAATGGTCTTGCTTATGAGAGCATGAATGACATATACAATAAGCTTGTTCAAGAAGCAATTTTTCAAGAAAAAATAGAGGAGCTCGATCTATATTTGAAAGAGAGTGTGGAGAATCCAAATATAATGGCAGGTCCAGAGTATGATGTTCTTTCTTGGTGGAGATTAAATAGTGCAAAATATCCGGTTCTTTCTCTTGTAGCTAGAGATATGCTTGTTATGAAAGTGTCTTCAGTTGCATCTTAATCAATATTTAGCACAAATGGTCGAGTTTCAAATGCAAGTAGAAGTTGTCTGACCCATTACATGACTGAAGTGCTTATGTGACATGAGCAATTGTTGAAATGTGAGATTAAATCAGTGAAAAATGTATCATAAGAAAAGAACAAACTCTTAAGGACATAGAGGAGGAAGATGATCGATGATCTTATGAGAGGTATTCTTAACTCTTTAAGCTTATGCCTTTGTTTTAACTTTTATTTTAATTTAATGTTATTCTAACTTTCACTCATTTAACTCTTTAAACTTATGCCTTTGTCATATGTATTTTAGAATTTGAACATGCATTTCAGAGTCTATGATCTGAACAAATGAGGTTCTGCAGTAGAAGGTTTAAAGGTTAGTGTCACTGCTAAATTCTCGTCTCTTATGACTTTTTAAGTGTTTTATGATTATCGACTTATTCAGTGCTTTAGTGCATGAAGGTGTGGAACAAAGAAACTTGGTGAAGACTAAGATTTGATGCAATTGTAATTTAAAATTTTATTATTGTTCTTTTATTTTGTTTTATTTTGGGATTGAAGTTGTAGGATTTATGGTTGCAAAAACATATAATTTTGTTATGGTTGAAGGTTTAATGTTGGTTTTAGTATGTTTAAAGATTATTTTCTTGTGTTCGTGATTGAATTGCAAGTTGAAATTTTGGGTAACATGTTAAATTTTAGCCAAACTATCATGAAATCAATAGAACTGACCTGAAAAATAACCAAAAAAACTGGAACCAAACCTAGAACCATTAGTACCCAAAATTTAAAGTTTTTTAGATTTCTGATCCAAACCGACCTGGATCCGGTATGAACTGACCCAAAACCCGAACCAAAAAAATAGAAGTACCTATTGGATCCAAATTTTCTAGACCCGATAAGAACCGATCTGAACCTGACCCGAGGACGCGAATGCCCAGACCTGTAATGGAGTTTAACTAATTCAATTTGACTATTATTACATAAAATCCTGTGTACTTTTTTATTACGTACATAAACTCCCCAACAATTAAATCGTTAGCGTTCCCAATATATGACTGTGACACCGGATTTCATCGACTTGACTAACCATCCTTTTTGTTGCAATAGAACCGTTAGATTATCTGGTTTAATATTCATTCTTAAATCAGATCACCGGTTAGTATTCTGATTTTAGGGGTTTAAAAACTGTTTGTTTATCAAATTAAAATTCCAGATACATCAGTTATTTTTTGATGAATAAATTTCAAAAACTGAAATCTACACATACCAAGACTAGAAATTGGTTGAGGGTAGTCATGTGAAACCAAGGTTAATGAAAGTGTGCCTCATAGCTATTTGTGCGTTTTAGTGTAATTAGGATTTTGAAGTGTTTTTTTATAATGTAATATTTTTAATATATAACTATTGCTCCAGTGCATCTTTACCTTTACCTTTACCGAACCACTTAATTCTCTGGTTTTAATAGTTAAAAATTAAAATTTACAAAATTAGGGTCGGTCCGCGCTACGCGCGGGATGTGGTGTCATTTTTGTTGCTTAATATATCAACTGCTGTCTTTGGTTGACATGGTTAGCTTGTTTTTTTTTAATTTGTTTGATATTATTTAGAACAGATTTTTTGGAATGTTATATTCGGCCGATTGAAACATAGTAAATACCTCAAGAGCGTTGAAAGGCTATAATTTGTTATGGGTCTTGTGATCAGAGATTGATTGTTGGTTCCAGTGTTTCATATTGGATGTTTGTTTGGTATGATGTGTATTTATTTTTGGGGTTAGTATGCGTACTGAAGTTTTGTTATAGGCTTTTATTTATCTAAAATGTGTGGTTAATTAATCAAAAGATGGAATATGGAAAATACAATTATGTTGAAAAGGATGGTTCTGTCTTCGGTGGTGGTATCGTCGGCGAAGATGACATTTATTAAAGGTGTTCAAATGTTGAATTCTGGAAGATCTGTATTTTACTCATAACTTAATTTTCTTAATCTGGTTTCTGACATACACCTCCCAAGTACAACAATCTTATCAATCACAGTTTGATCTTTTTTAGATTTTGATTATATTGAATTAATTATTATTAAATTATATTAAAAAAAGATTTCTAGTCATCTAGTTGATGATGTTATAATAATTTATTCTCTTGTCTAAATGATTGTCTTTTAACATGCAGTCAATGGTGTAAGAGCAATCATAATAGTGGGTTATCACCATTGGATTCTCAATATATATATTAGTATTTAATTATGAATCATTTTTTTCAATTAGATTATTTTTAAGTTTTTGTTACAAAAAGAGCTCGAGAAAAAAAAATGACAAAACGTTTTATTAAATAGTTAAAAAGATATTTATACCCTAGATATATAAATGTAATAAAATAAATAAAATAAAATAAAAAAAGAAAGAATAATATTTTTTCAAATTATTTTTTGTAATTCGAAAATGCTTTTTGAAAATATTTTAAATTTTTAAATTTTGAAACCTTTAATTATAAAATGTTACTATTTTTTGGATGAAATTCGGTGTTTATGTTAATTATTTATTGATGCCAATAAGTAGTAATCAAATTTTTACTCCTCATACTGTGACAACCATTGTAATTAATGAACTATGCATACTATTGTGTTGGAATATTTAAAAGGAATTTTTTTGTGCCAGCTATTGGGCTATTTACTGGATTATTCATTTTTACCATAACTGAGTTTCTATTGGGTCTTTAATGGGCTATCCTCTAATACTATATTCAACACATAGGAGGTTCGAACATTTATTTGGGGATAACAGAAGTAGCTCGTGTATGCTTAGAGAACAAATAATAATTGGTCGAGACCAATGAAAGCATTCCAAACTATATAGTTGTAATCGCACACTACACATATGTACATCCGTTGATTGAGGAAGGTTAAATCTGCAAACGCTTATATCTTATAATTCAGCTGGATAACTTTTAATTTTAGTAAGATAAATATGTGAGTGCTATAAAAAAGTGTTTCAAAAGTCAAAGTAAGATAATGATGAGCAGGTCAATATAAATGGTTAAATATAATGAGTCGTGAGAATGATGAAAAAGTACAAAAAGCATTTTTATTATAGTTTTAGACTTTTAATAAACCATACTAAACTACATAACATAACATATTTTTAAAATAAAAACCAATGTTAATACATAATCATTTTTGAAATAGCAAATACTCCATCCTCATCACAACCCTCAGCTTCACCTATTACTTAGGTGGATTCTTCACCACCTTTAAAGACTTTGATGCCTGAGGTTTTTGATGGCGACACCACTTGGAGATGTTCCTACAATTAAATTACCAGCCTCATAGGCCCTCTCATGTTAGGTAGTTTTGTCATCTCACCATCGAATCCAACAAAGACACCCTCAACAATGTCATCAGCAATGCTCATCTCCACATGATACCTTACAAAGCTATATCTGAGTGTGAATTTACAATAACTTTTAAAAACTGAAAACAACTAAATAATTCAAATGTTCCAATATACCTAAGCAAACAAAGTTATTGCAGGTCACGTAAATAAAGGATGAGACCCTTCTTTGTGCACCTAGAGCAAAGGATGTAACACCAGCCTTTCTCCATTTTGATATCAGTCACCATTCCAGTACAGACAAATTCAATGTTCTACATTTTGAACTTTTCAGAAACACATACGGAATATAAACTTATAAAATATTAAAACAGTAAAAACTGATTGTACAACCTGATTCTTTCTTTATTGGAGTTCTATATAATTCAAGATTCTCTATTGGTCCACATTGGTTTAATACCTCCACAAGCCAATCAATGAGAATCCCACGCAAGCTTGGACTGATATCTCGCTGCACTGGCACCATATAGCTAGTTGAAGGTCTTTGATCAAGCTGTACCAACACAAACAAAAAACAGAGTTATAACTCAGAATCTCAGTATGTTAGTGGAAAGATAGAATAAACATCAGTTTAGTTCAAAACTCTGCAACATGAAAACTATCATACATATCTACAGCACTGGAATCAATATCTACAGACTTGAGATAGCCTGTGACATCAGAACCATCTTCTTCTGCAAAATCCAGAGTAGATTTTAGAAACGTACAGTTTGTTATATGCTTTATTTGACATGATTCTCTGATAGGTTAGGAATATGATATATGGTTTTATTATATTTTCAGTATTTTTGAACTCTTTAGTTCAGTTTCTTACTTTGATCTCAATCTTTGGAGTTTGTGGCAGATTCAACCATCCTAATCTTTGACAAATCTTCTGCTAATCTTGATTTTTCAACATCAACATCTTGGGCTCTCTTGCTAGCCTGTCACGTTAGATGTTAAAGAGTCAAGAACATGACTCAAACACCAAAACCTCTCTATGATTATCACATAATACTTATCATTGCACTATAACACTTCGAGGTACTTGTAAAATCAAGAATTGTAACAAAGAAAACGTTACCTTAACATTGCTCCCATCCAAAGTGTTCGTCACATCCTTGAGCACCGCACGTCTCTTATGTTTACAAACTCTTATATCATCTGATGCCATTCGTTTTTCAAAAGCCGGTTTCGGCGGAGATATCGATGCTCTTAAGGCCTTAGAGTGTGATCTTGTGGATCTTTGTCGAATTTTTGCAGTAGAGATTGATTCTTTGCTAGCCTTATAAGGTTGCGTTGAAGAACCTCTACGCATGATTTTATTATTGAAAAACTCTCTACAGGTTTGCCAAGCCTGCAGAACGTAAACATAATTTAAAAAAAAGTACATCAAATACATAAATTGAGCTCAGCTGTTCTTCCAATACATAAATTGAGCTCAGCTATAGTAAAAAAAGTACATCAAACAGACTCGAAGTTACAAATATGGGTGTGAAAAGGAAAACAGAGCATAAAAAATTCAAATATAGAAGAGAGTTACCGTCAATCTTGAGAGTCGTGTCATAACTCGCTCTTTTCCTTGAGGAATGCACTCACTGTACTTCTCACAGCAGTGAGCTCACCCATAACGTCTTATAGATTAAGAACATCTTAATTTATTATCGGTTTCAATGATAAGTCTGTCATAAACAGTCACCTGGAAGATGCGTGCTTGGTATTGGCTAGGCCAAGAAGCAAATCATGATCACCGAACCTGACGTTCTTCAGGAACAGGAGATTAGCACATCTAGACTGGTTGAAGCACTGAACCGGAGTGAGTCTGAAAGCCTGAAGTTCTGGCTGCACCGGTGAACCGGTCCTACCGTAACGAATGTGAAAAGAGATCTTTATCAAACAATACTATGAAAAAAACAAAAATAGGTTCAGTGAAAATCTAGTTCTACATAAAAGTTTCATCCTCGTTGCCGGAATAATAAAAAACAACAAAAAAAGGGTTCAAATCACCAAGAATCAGCTTCCCAGATTCGAGGCAACCGCACATGGACGGTGGAAGTGCAGTGACCAATCTTCAAATCACCAAGATGTGAGGATGATGTTCAAGGTAGAAGACTTACCCTTTTTATAGGTAAAGAAACCGCCTTGGAGTTGGATGATATAATTGTATGAGAGGTCGTGCCTTGATTCTCGTCAGTGAAGTTAAGATCTCTTAAAGCCAATGAATGAAGACAACTCATAACGTCGGGGGGGGGGGGGGGGGGGGGGGGGGGGTAAGCACCAAATATGAAACGACGGCTGCTTGATACCAAGGTTCTCGAGGACGATTCGGATGCTCGATTTGATCTCCATTGTTGCTCGAGCTCGTTCATCGCATAGATAGAAGAAAATGGCTAACCCTAATTCTCACCACCATCTCTCGCAGAGAAGAAAGTTCAGAATAGACACAGAAAAAAACAATGCGTTTTAATAAGGGTACGCAAGACGAAGCCCAACGGAACCCAGTCCGAAAACAAAGTTTGAAACTCCGTGTTTCATTAATCCGAGACACGTGTCGGACGTTGAGAGCTCTAATTTGTGTGTTGGCAGCTGATGTGGCATGCCCAGGAAGGAAGGAAATTGTATTATATATAAATAACTAGAATAGATGATTCAGTTTTTTCCCTCTGTTTTTGTACTGAAATCTTAACTATATTCACATATATCTCGCCAAAACTTGCGGATAACTCACATAAAATATTAATTATATTAAAATAATTATTTTTGATATGTAATAATTATTTTTAAGAAATTAATATTAAAATAAATATTTATAAGTAAAATATAAAAATATTTTTAATATTTTATACATTTTCAAAAAATGTATATTTTTTTCTACAATTTTTTTTTGAATTAGCGGAGCGGGTCAAACGGTGTGGGGCCAGCTGGTTTTAAGTAAAATTCCATTTATAGCTCTAACTCTGAGGGAGTAAGCTTTAACAATATCTAAAACCAAGTACGATCGTCAACTCAAGTATCCAGATTTACTTATATCTCTGTATAACTCTATTGCTCGCTGTATTGGGAGTAGAAGTAATCGTTCGAACATGGCAGGGATATAAGGGGGGGGGGGGAGTAGGGCAATCTGCTTTGGAAGAAGCGAGCATCTTTTTGCTCAATTGTGGACCTACTGGATCTGAAGCGTTGAAGAATCTCGTCCTTGGTGGAGTTGGGAGTATCACCATCGTTGATGGATCCAACTCGAGCTTGGAGACCTTGGAAACAATTTCATGGGTATTCATTCCTGTACACTGATTTTTTCGGGGCATGTCAAAGTGTGATGAGAGGAGTGTTGGTGAATCAAAATCTAAGTCTACTTGTGCGTTTCTCCAAGAGCTTAATGATGCTGTTAATGCTAAGTTTGTTGAGGAGAATCCAGATTACGTTGATTATGACAAGCCCTTCTTTCTTCTCTCAGTTATAGCCACTCAGGTAAAATATGATTATGTTGATACTTGTAAAGTTGGGTGATTTTTTTTTGTAAAGTTGCTAGATTTTGTTTCCCCTTGGAGCTGTTTGATGCTCTCAGATTCTCTTTTATACCTTTCCTAGTGCTTCATTGATTATATTTCTTTATTGTGTTGCATGTACCTGTTAGAAGATTCAATGGTGAAACTTGATAGAATCTGTTTAGAAGAAAACGTCAAGCTGATTTTTGTTCGCTCTTATGGCCTTGTTGGGCTTGTACGTATGTCAGTAAAGGTAATACCTTTTTTGGCCCAATTTTGTCAGAAAACTTATGAATTCCTTTGTTTTTTGAGTGTTTTCATGGTAGTGGAGATTGGCCAACTGGAATATGCTAAGTTGTATCTTTATTTTCTTTTTCTTGTTTGTCAGGAGCACACCATAATTGACTCAAAGCCTGATCATTTCCATGGCCTGAAACTCAAGAGGTACATTGCTTTCCTATCTCCCTCATTATGTTGTTTTGGCATCCTTTAAACCTTGTTGATTATAGATGAACGACTGGGTGATGTGAGATTCTCAATTATTCATTGAACTGTGCAGTTTTGTGGAGACCATTGATCTAAAATGTATATAAGACACCGTAGCACATAAGGTTTAGCTCTTTTTTTTTTGTAAACTCTTTTAGCTATAGCTTGCTTCCTTCCTTGTTCTAATTTATCTTTATCCTTGAAATCTTAGGATTTTGTTAAGTCCAAGATGATATATATGGATGATGATAACTACAAGGAAGCCATTGAAGCTGCTTTCAAAGTTTTTGCGCCTCATGGAATCAGTAAGGTTTTACTCTTGTGGTGTGATACCTCAAAGGAAACTTGTCATGCGTTAAATTACAATATTCCTAATATGTCGAACATAACCTGGTTTTTGTTCCAGTCTCAGAGATTCAATAAATTAGCAATGATAGTTGTTGTGTTGAACCGAGTTCAAACTCCTCAGATTTTTTTGGGTGATGGTAGCGGCTCTGAAGGTTCGAAGCTAGAATGTTACTATACTTGAATTAGTCTGTTTTTTCTCACCTTGACTGCAACTCATTTTGATTTGTTCATAATACTATCCATCTCCACCCGCAGAAGTTTGTCTCAATCGAAGGTGATGGAGAGGCACCTCTTGAAGGAGCCCTACCAGATATGACGTCTTCAACAGAGTTAGTGCAACTGCCTCCATGGCATTGAATTCCTTCCTCAATCTATTTTTCCAGATTGCTAACGTATCTGTATTGTTTCTTTTTGCCAGACACTATATCAATTTGCAGAAAATTTATCTAGCGAAAGCAGAGGCTGATTTTCTTGTCATGGAGAAACGAATTAGAAACATTTTGAAGAAAATCGGTCGAGATCCGAGCATCATCTCCAAACCAACAATCAAGAGCTTCTGTAAGAATACTAAACTGTCAATGATTACCTATTACTTGATTACTTTTCCTTTTGAAGCAGTATCAGAAACATGTGGTTTGTCTAGAATATAAACTTCAATCTCTACTTTGCAGGTATGCAGATATCGTATGGTAGAGGACGAGTTCAGCAATCCTTCTGTAACCGAAATTCAGAAGTGTTTAGCAGACGAGGATAACAGGTAAGAATGTCTTCATGGATTATGTACCTTTTCATTTGAACACAAAACATCCGCTGATTTGACAGATGACATAAATGTTTCATAAGATGATGTGATTGGATATTGCAAAAGCTGTTATTTATCTAGTTAACCTTAGCTAACGGGAACTTCTAGTTTAGCTTATGCTCATACAACAGAAAAATAGTTTTATTTCGAATCTTTTATGGAGTTTCATGTCGAAGCCAGTAGTTAGCTCTTATGCTAATATTGTTTGTTGTCACAGTGGTGCAATGGGATTTTATGTTCTTCTTAGAGCTGTGGACAGATTTACTACCAACTATAACATGTTTCCTGGCCAGTTTGACGGGCAAGAAACTCATTGTGGCAATAAGCTTCTGAACAAACGGTCCTTGTTAGGCTATTAATATTCAAAATATGTTTTGGTAGAGAAATGGATGAAAATATTTCTTGGTTAAAAACTACTGCATTGAGTTTTCTTGCCGACTTGGGATGTGTCACTTTGGTGCCTCAGAGCTTCAAGTGGTTGCTGCTTTTGTTGGAGGAATCACATCTCAAGAAGTCATCAAGGTTCATACTTCCTTCTTATTGCTCTGAACTTAAATCATTTAAATTCAGTATCTTTAAAAGATAATTGAACTTCTTGTTGTTGTTGTGTGTGTGTCTCAGCTTGTCACAAAGCAATTTGTTCCGATGTTGGGGACTTACATCTTCAGTTGTACTGATCACATGTTCATATAGCCTATTTATTACCAGTTTCAGACCATGTTATAGGCTCTATTTAGGGTCTATTATGTGTGTCTAGGCTATGTTTTAGAGTATTTACATATCCAAGAACGTTTTGGAGATATATGAGATACTTGGAGCTTTTGGAGCATTTAGAGGAGAAGAATCCGTAGTTGGTCATTTAGGGAGTCGATGAAGCCATCGATCGATGGCATATACTTGGCGTCGACCAATAATTAAAGACCAAGGTCGATCGATGTAGCACACTTGCCATCGATCGACGTCCAACTCGCAGACAACAGATTTAAAGCCTAAGTCAGAATGACGAAAATGCCATGGACGAGTTTTGACCTAGATTTAGGGTTTTATATTTCTGGCTTGAGAAGACAAGAATAACAACAAGTTTTTACCATTCTATTATTCATATTGTATTAGATTTAGGAGAGAAAGGAGAAACTTCTTTGGTTTTTATTTAATTTATATTTCATATTTATTTCATCTATGATGTTTGTGATAAAGATCATGTTTGATTAGTTATCAATTAGATTTAGGGTTGAATGATAACAATCATGGATTAGCCCGAAAGTAGGATTGCTAGGTTAAGTTAATATCCATAAATTAAATTGTGCTTAATGGTTGTATTCTAGAGTAGCTAACTAGGATCTCGATGATAGGACATGGACAACTACGAGAAGGTTTTGTGCCAGAATAGATTCTGTTGAACTAGGCTGTTAGGCGCATGTGAGAGTTGGTCTAATAAGTCTGGTGGACTTATCAAATCTCGCCCCACACTTCCTTCTGATTTCACCATCGATCGACATCAGGCCTTAGCCGTCGATCGATGGTCTTTCCTTTTGCTTGCATACGAGAGTTTGAGTTAAAAAGGGAGAATAGTTAACATTTTAGTTCTAGTATATTCATATTTATGTGCTTCCTATTCCCTATAATTCATTTAGTTTGAAACCCTAGATCTAACATATTTACATTTACATCTAGTTAATTAATAGTATATTTCCATATTTACATCATTTGCATATTCGCATTAGTAGCATATTTCCATATTGCATCGCTAACTCTTGATAAGGAATATTTCTTTAATTGATTATTCACCATTAATATATATATATATTTACCTAGCTTAGTCTTTAAAAATAAGAAATTTATTGTGTGTCATTGCTCTTTGTGGATTTGATCCCTAAGTACTACACATGATCTCTCTTGGCAAGAATATTATTTTGTGTGTTAAGATTAGAGTTAATTTGATAATTAATTGTTTAGGATATTCATACTATTGCTAGAACAATAAACACACCACAATATCACAAGTCTAAGTTATTGACAATGTAAAATATCTCTCCTTAACATTGGTGGCTTTTGAAACAAAAAGATAGACTAGCTTTATAGTATATTTTATTTTATTCTTCAATGAGTTAAGAGATGATTTATGATGATTTCAGTTATACAAACGAGAATTTATTTTAACACCATTTACATCCAAAACTTTTTTCAAGAAAATACAACAAACATTAGAGGCTATAGGAGCCACAAATACAATTTGGAGGCAAGCAATAAAAGACAAGTAGAAGTTGGTGTGGGGTTATGGAAGATGCATTATTTAATAATAAGGCATAGAAGTAGCTTGGTGGGTTACACTCGTTACTACTTCATTTATGTTATTCTTAAAAATAAATATTTCATCGGTTTCAAAATGTTTCATATTTTATAATTTTCACTTATTAAAAAAACATATAAAATTTTAGTTACCAATATATTATTAACTATTTTTAATAATTTTTAACCAATAAATTTTTAATAAATATTATTATATTTTTTGAAGTTTACAATTTATCATTAATTAATGCATTGAAAATGTAAAAAAAAAAAAAAATTTTGAAACGAAATATTTTTCTAAAATATAGATCTTTACAGAATGGTGAGATTAAATTTTAGACATATCTTAATATACAAATCAAGAGAGAAGAGATTTACACAAATCCCTTAGCGGCTAGACAACAACGGTTCTTTCTTTTAAAAATCACATCTTATTACCAAATTGTCACAGATTCATAATCTTCAACATTGTATCCATTGCAAGGGGAAACGAGTGAGAGCGACAACCACATCCGCCGATGATTGAAGGTAAACCTCATTTGTTCATAACATTTCGGTATTAAGATAAGATCAATGTGTAACATCTGATCACCTGTGGAAACTAATTTGAAAACTGATTAATTCGTAGGCTTAAAGATGTAGTTTCAGTTTACCATGTGTTGATGATTTCTCATCTCTTTTTAAAAGTCAGTTAACTAATTTTGGCTTAAGTGTCAATCATATGTAAATAAAATTGTTATAATTTGAATGGTTGATGATTTTAATTTTTTAATCATGTTCAAAATATACAATTTTAGAAACAATTAATATTAGTAGCAAAACAATCTATATAATTTTACACATAATCATTTATAGTAGATAATAATAGAAACTATAAAAAGTCTATATAATGGTTCATAATTTATTTTTTCATCTTTTGATCGTTTATTTATAAACTATATAACATATATTTTAAAAAAAAAGTAATTAGTAAAAGCTAAATAATTACTTTCTTTCAATATACATATATAAGTCATTATATTAACCATCAATACATTATAAACTGGATCTATAAATTATTTACATGAGTTTAAAATCATTTGTTATGATTAGTATAGCATTTGTAAGAATATTATATGTCATTTATACTAATTCCTTTCTAAAATTACTTAAGTTACTTTTGTTTAGGTGTCGATCTTGGTAAAATTTATTAAATTATTATAATTTGATTGGTTGGTGATTTTTTATTTATTTATTTTTGTAATCACTTTTAAAGAGACAATTCTAAAACTAACTAATACTAGTTGCCAAACAATCTATATAATCGTACACTTAATCATTTTAGTAGCTAACTGTATCAATTATTGAAAATCTATATAATCGTTCATAACTTTTGTTTCATCTTTTATAAATTATTTATAAACTATATAAAGTATACTTTTAAAAATAATTAATAAAAGCTAATATAATAATTTTATTTCCCTATATAAGTCACAATATACATATATAAGGCATTATATTAACAGTTAATGAATTATAAAACAGATTTATAAATTATTTATATGAGTTTAAAATAATTTACGATGATTAATATATCATTTGTAAGCATTTTAAAATTAATTTATACTAATTAATTTCTAATGGTTTATAAAATCACATATAACAATTTATATTTATATACAGATTTAATAAATCATGTCTATGTTTTTTAAATCAGCAATAATGAATATTTTATAATTAATAAGAGTTTACAAAACAATTTATAAATAGTTATAAAATTAGTTATAAGATTTATAAAATCATTTACAAGGAATAATATATCTTTTATATGAGTTTATGAAACTATTTATGAAGATTACCATGTTTATAAATTATTTTATGATAAAACCATCAATAGTTATTTATAATAGTCTTAAATCATTATGAAATTTAATAAATTATTTATAAGAGATAATAATTTGTTCTCTTAATTTATAAAACCATTTATTAAAATTTATGAAACTATTTATAAAAAAATTTTAAAAAATTGTGAAACTATTTTTAAGGGTTAAAAATTGTAAAAGTTATATTATTTTCTTCACAAAGTCATCACACTAATTATTTTTCTTCAAAAATCTCACAGATAAAAGTCATCCTAATTTTATCTAAAAATAAGAATAATTTTAAATCTACTTACAATAGTTTCCAATCAATTGTAACAATACACTAAATAAAAAATATCTTTAAATTTATGATAAATTTGTTGTCAAACACATGAAATTACAAAATTTTAACTTGAATTGTATGATTTAAAAAGCATCGTCCAAATATTTAATTTTTGAACATTCTAAACCTAAAGCCATATTATATTATCTTAAACACAAAGTAAAAAATTTGAATATATTTGAAAATTTTTGATAATAGAAAATCTAATCGGATAGAACTTTATCTTTAATCATTTTCTTAAATGAGTAAGATCATTGTTAACAAATACATCAACGTTTTATAATTAAATTTTTTTATATCAATTTACGCTACAAAATAAAAACAAATTTATAAACTGTCTATTTATTTGAAAATTATCATCTGAAAGTTATATTTTATATTTAATGGAAATCAAATCTTTCATGTTAGAACTAACACATCTTTCAATATAATATGAAACTTCTTATTATCATATTAAATATGAACACTATTACTATAATGTATATTTATGTATAAATTAATAAGAATTGAATCTTGTATAAAAAATATTCCAAAAAATATTATTAAATATATGGAAATCCATATATATATAATTATGTTACCTTTTATAATATTTTTAGTTTTACTAGATCGTGTTCCGCGCGGATAATTATTTTAAAATTTTACAAAAAAAAAAAAATTGTGAATATAAAATATTACATAATTTTTATATGTATATAAACTATGTGATATGTGGGAGATAATATATGAGGGAAGACATACTCTATTTTTTGTTATTTAAACATTGCATATATATATATTTATTTATTTATTTATTTTGTAATGATTTTTTTTATTAGTTTACTAAACTATCAAAACTGAGCTTAGAATACAGATACAGCTTTAGACGATGTCGGGAAGTTGTTCTTAATTGTGTTTCCTCGTTTATTTTCTTATAAGTTATAAATGAGAGACATAGTTCTAACTCATGTATTGAGCTTGGACTCTTATCTTTCTATATGGTTTGACAAAGAAAAGTGATATTGACAATAGTTTTGAATATTTACTATATAATTAGGCAAGCTAGCTTGATCAAAATGATAATCATTATACCTTTTGGTGGTTAGTAATTTTCTATTTACTCAAAACTTGATCAAAATGAATAATTATTATACGGTGTTACAAAAGAAAATAATAATCATTATACCTTTTTATCTAAGAGAATTAATTACAATTTTCAATTTCTCCTTCTTGTTTGTGTGATTTCATATATCAATTCTATGATATAACAACAATTGATATTATGTTGTGGTACCAACCCTGCATTGTTAAACATGAAAGGATTTGTTAGGTTATTTTAACTGTAAGTTAATTCGACAATATTTTTTACCTACATTCATTCAAAGTCACCGTTAACAATCAGGAATATATTGGTGATTAATTTTGTTAAAATAGTATTGTTATTTTAATTGTTTGTTCGTGCGTACCTTTTCATATATTCTTTACATAGCCTATTTTTGTTCCCTCTGTCGAGTATTAGCCTATGTTGAGACACTATATTTTTTTTTTGTTTCTTCCTCTGTGTTCTTGGTTCTCCTTATTTTATAATGCTATGTAAAGCTTGTTTTAATTTGTTTTGGCAGTTTTTGATTTACAGATTTATTATGTGATGTTGTTGCTATGTTTGTGGACTTGTTTAGATCGTTATATTGTTGTGAAATTTTTAATTATGAGTGAGTGCATATTTCTCTTTGGAATATTAAGAATATAGAAATTATTCTTTGTCAATTATCAACTACACCATTACTAAAATAGCAATTACTAAGAAAACATAGCAATAACATCACATAGCATAGCAATTATTCTTCGCCAATGATCCACCACCACTACTAAAAATAAATCTTTGGTATATATATATATATATATAAAATCTTGTATGTGTCGCAAAAAGTATACAATTTGGAATGAACTCAGTGACCTTAGATTTAAAGTGTGTCATTCGCCTTCATGCTTACATTTTCATGCAACTTGTAAAACCAACACACCCTTGTATCAAGAAGCATATCTCTGTTACAGACCAAGATGAAGCTAACTATCGAGAACACACCTCTATACCATCGCTCTCCATTTTGCCAGTACCTTCGTTTGAGGTATCAGTAAACTCTTAGAAATAAAAATTACTGCCTTATAACGCATTCCCACCCATGAGGCGACTGTTCATGTGTGGCGTAGTCTTGTAAAGTCTGAAGAACGTAGCAAAGTTTCCTGATGAGCTGCACAAACTGAAAGAGCATAAAGAATTTTACACTGTGATTGGCAACAAAGCAACAATAATAAACAAATTCAGCAAGGAAAGAGAAGCCTCCTGATTTAAATTGAGACTCTCTTCAGGAGTATGCAATAAATGTATTCTCCAATTCTTGATTCTAGTAGTGTTTAGTAATTTTCGATTAGGAGGAAAGAACAAAACTGCTTTACTACCAAAGCATATCTAGACAATCTAAATGTTAACTATTCTGCAGTATGGACAATCTGTCCTAGCGTACCAACCTGATTATGCACAGGTATATCCCTCACTTCCAAAGCCAATGTAGCATGTGTTTCATAGACCTGAAATAGACATTGAATATGGAACCATGTCGTACAATGGTAGTAAGTGAAAGTTGAAGCTAAAAGGAGGTGAATCATCGTTTTAGGAAGGTTAGTACGTACCTGTTCATCGATCATCAGAAGCTCAAGCCCAATTAGAAAGCCACCTCTAGCTTTATTTATTGTTCTTCACGTCGTTTATGCTCGCCGAAAATCTTGTCAAGGTTATTGCGTTTATTTTCAACTCGTCGTTAACCCCTTGAGGACTCTCCCTAGACATCCTTGTACGACTGTTTATCCCAGCTGAATCCACATTTTCAAGACTAACCTCAAGATCATCCTCTATACCAATTTTTTTTGTCTCTGTTCAGACCCTGCAAAATCATTAGTAACTAAAAATTTATAAGTTTTAATATTCAAAACCTTTTAACTTTAAATGTTCTTCAGATGACGTAGAACTAACCTGCATAAGCTAGTTTTGTTGAGGTTATTATGGCTAGTTGCTTGTCTGATGAAAGCACCTCTTTCTTCTGGCATTCTGATTGAAATTCATCACTTTTGATATCAATAGTCAATACCATATGCTGTTTGGTGTGACTGAGATAAAAAATGTTAATAAGGAGACCTGACTTGTGCCACAATGACAATGTGAGTCTTGGATAGCTCTCCTCTTCTCTCTGCCTTGAATCATCACCATCAGTCTGGTTTTGAGAATCTTCATATTTAGTAAAACAGACGTCATCATCACCCCTTTTACTGTTTTTCAGGCTCTCTTGGCATTGTGGCATCAAGATTACCAGACGATGGTCTACTCAAGGGACATTTTTCATTGTCACTACTGTCAGACTTCTTGTCACTAACAACAATCCATCTTCTCAAGAGAGATTTCTCAGGAAATACATCAGAAGCTGAGGAGAGAATAGAAGTTTGTGTCCTGTAGAGCTTGACTTTGCCATCTTTTTGCTCTCAAAGAGATTTATCCTATCTTAAGAAATGGATCTCCATGTATGTTGACTGGTCTTAACAGTAGAAGATTCATCCAAACTCTCATCATTTGTCTTCTCCTCCTCATTCTTATTACCCGAAAGTTGACTGATGTTTGTTTCATCAGTCACTCCTCAATCATCTGAAACATGGAAAATAAAACTAAGATCATGTCTGGTGACTCTCGTGTTCTTTGCCATAATGAAATATAATGGCTGATAAAGACAACTATGTTTAGATTAAACAAATGAGAAAGTTTAACAGACCGTGAGAATATAGTGTCCAAGCTGCTTCCCACTGGGTCATCTCCAAACCAAATGTATTTGACTATTTCCAAAACTTCTAGAAGACCACTAACAAATTGAACAAACCTGATAAGTAGAAGCTTCAACACAAAGATTACTAAGCTACTTCTTATATGTACGTTAGAAAGGGAAATCTAGATGTTCTGTACAAACCTGTAGAGAGTTCTTTTTGTGAACCAAGATGTCTTCTTCTTCTTCTTTTTTTTTCTATTTCCTCTCTAAAGAATTATTAAGTAGCAAGAATGCTCATATGATTCACAAATGGTTCGATCAGTCATGAAGCCAGTTTCTATGTGTCTTTCAAGCACTATTATCTAATCTGGGAGCCAATCGAAGGCCTGTCATCTTTAATCTCGGAGATGTCAGAGGTGAGAGAAGCAAATTGTGAGATCGTGGTCGGCTACACGGAAAATAGCTTTGTTCTTTGCTGCGAAGAAGTTGATGATCTCTGGAAAAGAAACTAAACGCTTCTCCGGCCACGTTCGCTGCGAAGAAGTTGTGTGCTCTGGAAAACAAACCAAACGCTTCTCCGGCCACATGGTCTTGTTGTTCACATCAAATTGTGAAACCAAAAGATGAGTCGGTATTTGTTTATCAATGTCGCTTACTGTTATGATAAATATGAAATCTACTTATAAAGAAGTGGGATAGGAGAAGTCGAAGAGTGATGTGAGTTTGCTATTTTTATTGCGATGAAGGAAGTAATTGTTAGAGTTAGTGAGAGGAGGTGTGTGTAGCTGCAGATTCATTAATGGCAACTGATGTCGAAGAAGATGGAAGAAGTGGAAAAGACGGAGAGTGTGTGGAAAAGACGGAGAGCGTTGGAAAGGTAGGGAAGAGGTGAATTTAAATAACGTGGCAATTTAAAACCTCATGATAGGCTGATTTTTCAATCCAACGTGGATAGACTGAAAAGGCTCTCTCAAGCCCTTTTAGTATTAGAAGATACTTTAGTTACAATCGTGGATTTATTCTTCACATAAATTCATATTTTGTATTTTAATAAAAAAAAATACAAAAACATGACCTACCAAATAATTAAATTATATATAAAAATGTTCTATATGAAGATGCTATAAGATTAAATTCTCATTCTAATGGACGAAAATCATAATCAGCTATATATGATTGATAAAAACTCTAATTAAATATTACAAACATCATATTTATACTTTTTATAAGTAATCAAATAATCAAAATGAATAGAATATATAAAAGTTGTTTATTTTAAAAAAATTTACCTAATAATTTAGAATTCAATTTTAGAAAACTAAAAATATATCATAACATGCAAAAAACATAAACATATTAAATTATATGAAATTCAAAAAGTTATTTGTACCCGTGAATTCACGGACAATCACCTAGTTACTATTTACTCTCATAGGGATGTTTCATTGGGCTTAAATTAATAGTGTTAGCTCAGGCCTTGTAAATTTTTATAACCCTAAACCCTCAGTTTTTAATCAGTACGCCGACAACTTTGTTTGAAAAAGAAGACGAGATGGGTGACGAAGCAATACTTTCATCAAAAATTCAAACTAATACTTTCTAAATTACATTAAGGGGGTGTTAGTGAATATTGAAATTTAATGGAATCTGATTTTAGAATGAATTCAGCCGTTATTCAATTGTGGATTTGATAGAAGAGAACAAAAATCCCTTGTTATTCAATATCCATTTGATTTCATTGGATTTCAATTGTGTGGGGTTTTAATGTACTTCTATATCTAAATAAAGAGTTAACCAATTCCGACACTTGTTATCTAGTTTTTTGAAGGATTTCAAAGATATGGAAAAATCAAATATGATCTTTGGGAGTTTACAGTGGGCTCTAACTAAGAAGAATAATAAAATTTATCTTTCCACCTACAAATGTGATTTTTTTCTTGTTTATAATAGATGGGTGATTGACAAGAGCTCATTAATTGTGATAGATTGACTAGATCACACAAATTTTCATTTTTATGAGATTCCAAAAAATGTTTGTTGCCCTAAAATGGATAAAACTCCAAATAGATCTGATTGCTATAGCAGTCTTCTCAATTCATTTGTAATGTGCAGTTAAATCTTATGAGGTTCATGAACCATGTTCTAAGGGTCTACATCTGTAAGTTTGTACTGGTATACTTTGATGATATATTAATTTACAGCACTTGTGTAGAAGATCATATTGTCCATTTTGAAAAAGTTTTGGATACTTTGCGCTTGGAACAATTATTTGCTAACCTTAAGAAGTGTACCTTTTACACTGATCAAGTTGTCTTCTTAGGATTTGTTGTTAGTTCACATGGGTTTTAGGTGAACGAAGAGAAGATCAAGTCAATCCAAATATGGCTAACACCGACATCAATCGGTCATATTAGGAGTTTCCCTGGTCTAGCAAGCTTCTATAAGAGATTTGTAAAGGATTTCGGCACTATTGCAGTCCAAGTGACCTCAGTGATTAAGAAGGATGTGTCCTTCAAGTGGGGACCAGACCAAGACAAGGCTTTCAAAGAACTCAAAGACAGGAACCAAGCTTCTTTTCTCAACATCTTGTCACCCACAAACAGATGGCCAAACTGAAGTTGTCAACCACACTCTCTCAACCCTCTTAAGCGCCACAGTTGGTAAAAACTTGAGGAATTGGCTTGATTGTCTACTATTTATTGAGTTTGCTTATAACCAAGTAACACACTTGCCTACTAAGTTTTCTCCTTTTGAGCTTGTGTATGGGTTCAAGCCATAAACGCCTCTAGACTTGGCGACCATTCCAGACTAAGACCTGATGATAACCCATGATGGACATGCCAAGGCCGGCCAGGTCAAGAAGCTACACCAAAAGGCCATTGAGAATTTTGAGAAAATAAATGTGCAAACCAAGAAGCACATCGATCAAAAGAGGAAGAAGGTTACATTTGAACCAGGCGATTGGGTCTGGCTCCATATAAGATCAGACAGGTTCCCTACCCAAAGGAAGTCTAAACTATCATCCAGAGGAGACGGTCCATTCAAATTCATCAAGAAGATCGATGACAATGCATACCAAATTGAACTTCCAGGTGAGTTTAAAGTTTTGTCTACATTCAACATTTCTTATCTATCTTATTTTGATGTAGATGAATCAGTTCTGAGGCCAGAACCTTCACAAGAGGGAGAGAATGATGTAGACTCAGGAACCATCCTTGATTCAACCAGAGAAATCCCAACCATGAGGTTGGGTCCAATGACTCGATCCGGTACAAAAGAAATGAGGATGAGGTTCAACCAAGATGTGGAGACTTTGCTTAACCAACCAGCCGAGCAAATCAACTTAGAAGGCTATTACCAACAAATTTAACAAATTTAGCCTTACTCAAGACAAATCTGGCCCAAGAGTTGAAGAAGAGATTTTCGGCCCAAAAAAGCTGTCCAAGAATTGCTCATTTTTCCAACCAACCAAGGTCTTTCCTTGTTTGTTTTGGAATTCAGTCCACCTTAGCTCACGTCCATATAATTTATACAAGTCAAATAAAGCCAGCTAGAAAGTTGTCTAGATACATCCCCAGTCAAAGGAATTAACCAAACAAAGTAAGTCTTAATTATCGGTTTTATGACTAAACGTTTGTTTCCTTGTGACTTTCTTTATATCTTTGGAATTTCGAATCTCAATAAATTCCATGCACTTTTTCAGCCTTTAGTTAAGTCCCAAAATTGATTCAGTCATTATTATAATTGTTTCAAGACCCCAAGAAGGGCAACCAACATTGGATGACTATATAAATCCTTTATAAGCGGTCTTGTTTCTTTCAACTCATATCAATAAAAACAGTTCTTTTTTGCCTTTGCAAAATACTCTCTCTGAAGTCTTTGTGTGTGTGTGAAGCAGCTCAAAGCAGCATGACTTATCAAGTTTACGTTCATCAAGTTTGTGGCGTCTCTCGATCCATCGTTCAAATCCATCGATCATCCACTGTTCTCACCAAAGAGTGTCGTACGGCCAGTTGGCTAGGATCCATCAGACCATTTCATGTCCATCCTCCATCTGCTGAGCATTCAGAAGAGTGGCGTACGACCAGCCTTCTTGATCCCACCGTTCATCATCTTCCCCGATCTACCGGTCAGACCACCTCTATCGCTCCATATCTCGACCATTGAATCCATCCGGTCAAACCAGAACCAAGATCCATCTTGGCTCTTGTAACATTTACTGTGATGTTGTTGATAGCTCGACAGTTTACACACATTCTCCAGGT
The DNA here is from genome assembly GCA_012274485.2 of Sinapis alba. Classification (NCBI taxonomy): domain Eukaryota; kingdom Viridiplantae; phylum Streptophyta; class Magnoliopsida; order Brassicales; family Brassicaceae; genus Sinapis; species Sinapis alba. Next base: position 72,949 of record MU106732.1, read on the forward strand.
TCCATCCTACTTTGGAACAAGCATCACATGAACAACACAAGGACTGAGGCTTTCTCTGATGTGTCCTTTTCCCATAAGCTCAGTGACTTGTCTTTGAAGCTCCAAGGTTTCTATAGGGTTGGAACGATAAGCTGGTATGTTTGGCAAGGAATCTCCTGGAACAAAGTAAATTTGATGTTCATTGCCACGGATTGGGGGCAGTCTTTGTACATTCTCCTCTGCAAATACATCACCATATTCCTGTAAACTAAAATGAAACTCACTCAGAATGGCCTGTGCAATGTCAAAAGATGAGGTTAGTGTTCTCTGTAAACAAACAAGATCATAGCTTGTTGAGGATACATGTTTCTCTTAACCTCAACATTCTTGACAAAAAATTGGAGTTTCTTACCTTATGTTCCTTGTCAGCTTCTCTTTTGTTTTTCAGTTATACATGATCAAGATGAACTCCATGAGGTGACAGTGAGACTAAGGTGATATTCTTGCCTTGGTGTTCAAAGGAGTGGTGATTTGTGAATCCATTATGCACCACCTTGTGATCATACTGTCAAGGTCTTTCCAAGAGAATATGTCCATCTTCCATAGGAAGAACATCACACAATATCTCATTAGTGTATATGCCAATGGTGATGGGAACCTTAACTTGTTTCTGGACCTTCAAATCTCCATATTCACTAAGCCACTACAGAGCGTAAGGCTTTGGGTGTTTCTGAACCTTCAGATTAAGCTTCTCAACCAGAGAAGAACTCGCCACATTGGTGCAACTTCCTCCATCAATAATCAAGTTGCAAACCTTGTCTTGAATTTAACATCTAGTATGGAACAAGTTCTCACAATAGTTCTGCTCTTCTTCCTTCTGCTTCATACTCAAAGCTCTTATAGTAACCAGTAGCTCTCTCTTGACTGAATAATTCATGTTTTCCTCATCAGTATCAATCAGGGGTTGCTCTTCTTCAGATTCATACTCTCCATTTTCAAGCAGGATCATCAGCTTCTTATTTGAACACTCATTAGCATAATGCCCAATCTCATGACACTTGAAGCACTTCACATCTATGGATCTTGTGGCTGGAGCTTTCTCTTTGTTATCTCTGCCATTTCCAGAACTCTTAACTTCTTTTTTTGGCTTGTTGAAAACCCTCTCTTCTTTGTTGTAAGATGACTTAGAAGATGCTCCATACTGGTTTCTGGTGTAAAATTTTCACTTGTTATGTTGCTCAATAAGCACAACTTTATGAAGAATCTCCTCGATGAAATTGAACTTCTGCATCTCAAGTTTGTCTTGCACATCCCTATTCAAGCCTCCTTGAAATCTTGCCATAGTTGATTCATCATCTTCATTAACATTGGCCTTGATCATGAGATTTTTCATAACCTGGAAATAATCTTCAACACTCTTAGTTCCTTGAGTTAATCTTCTGAGTATCTGATGGAGATCTCTGCCATAGTGACTTAGAACAAATCTAGCTAGCTTTCATGAGAGTCTTCATCTTATACCAGGAAGTAACTGGCGTCATTCCAATGTGACTCATTTTGTGCATAATCTACTCCCACCAGTTGACTGCATATCAACTGAACTCAGCTGCAACAATTTTCACTTTCTTCTCTTCAGTGTAGTTTTGGCACTCAAAGATTAGCTCCATCATTCTATCCCACTCCATATAAGCATCAAGATCATTCATACCAAGGAAAGGTGGAAGTCTTAGCTTGATATTACCAAGGTTATCATCAGCTCTTGGACAATGGTTGCAGCTTCTTGATGCGTCCATCAAACCAGTAGCTGGCCCGGAGGTCGACCCAACAACCCACTCAACCCGCCCAGGCGCTAACCAGGATATATGGGAACTAAAAATACCATATCTTATAAACCAATAGGGTTTTAATCACAAGGCTAATTTTCATGGATTCTACACTCAAGAAGGAGCCCAGCCCAATTAAAATCGGTCCATAATATTCATGGATCAGGAAGTTATGAATTTTACAATTTAGAAGTTTCTCAGCCCATACTGTTGAGAGTGTCATCCCTTAGAAGTGGATTTCAGCCAAGATATGAAGCAGCCTTATCAGAAATAAATCATGGGCTTCAAGAGGGATTATTAGTTTTCCAGAGAGCCCAATATCAAGAGAAATGGTTAAGAAAATTAGAAGTTATGATCAATTTCCCAGAACCGACCAAACAGAAATCTCGATGGAAAGTCTTCAATCAATTCATCTTGGTTTGACCCAGAGCTGTTAATGGGAACTAGGAGATTATATTAACCAACCAGGATACGGTCCAGAATTCCTTAGCTGCACCACAATCCATAGGACCAGGCGGATCCTTGAAGAAGTCATCAAACCCACCCAAAGCCAATTATGTAAAGATTTAACAATCTTTCGGTTTGATCATTTCCAACCAAACTAACTCCGACCAAAAGACATTCAGAACCAAGAAATCCAGGAGACATTATACTTGAGCAATAGGAGTTCTACATGTTCATACCATGCACAGCCAACATAGGATCATGAGGATCCTCATTAACACCAAACTGCCTTATTTGGAGTTTTGGGCATTCAAACTCTAATAACTCTCTTCCCTTAGGTTTGTGCACGACATCAGGACCTTCCAATACATCCAGAAGGTTTCCAGGAATCTTTTTTATCCCCTAAAACTTTTCAGGTTCAGAGAAGAAACATATTCTTTGCTTGGAGCCAAAAGCGCATTAAAGGCTCTAACGGCTACTTTTTGATTTCTTGCTTTGTCTTTGATTTGTTTCCTTTCTTTTTTTGTTTATGGAAGTTAGGACCTTTGTTTTTGAGCATTATATAAGCTCATAGTCGACTATTGTAAAGAGCACCCTCAATCACCAAGTTTATAAAAAGTTATTCAATTTTTATCAAAAAGTATTTTTGTATAAAATATCAGTCTTTAGGATTCAAGGAGGGATTCTTTGTTGTTCTATTGATTTCGTGAGTCTAGTTTAGTTGTGAAAATCAAATAAGTTTAGTACTCCATGAACTGATACATAATATATATTTTCAATCTCCCTATTTTTAACTATGCATGTGTAACTCATCACCTCTAGATAGAAAACCACATTTTCTTTCTCCTCATATGAGCCACATTATGGTCAAAAACTAATATGAAGATCCATATCCTCCAAAGTGAGGATGAAATCCCATTCCACATCTCCATAGTGATCAAATTTCTTAGACCATGTATTCATGAGCATTATCCCTTCATGATTACCTCCTTGAACATACTTAAAATAATCACGTCAAAAATGTCTTTAAACTCCACGAGAATAACATATAGGACCATGACACCTCATATCATAAGATTGTTTCATTTGATTCTTCTCCCTCAACAACTTGAAACATTTTAGCCAAATGTGCCCAACAACACCACAATGATGACAAACAAGCCGAAACTTTAATTGAGATGCAGTCTTCAAGTCAGAAACTTTACCCAAAGCAATCGCTGAAGCAATACTCATAGTCTTCACATCAGTTGCAATCTTCACTGCAGTCTTTCTATTTGGTGCATTCCCTACAGACACCTTAACCCTCGGTTTTGTAACAGACGTAGTTACAACCTCGATTTTTCCTAATGATACAAAAACACCCTCAGTTTTAGAAGACTCCCTTTGAAATCCAAAACCAAATAGATCACTTTTCCCAATATGATCTATTTGCTTCGTCCAATTATTCAACATCTTCAAATTTTTATCGGTTTCTCTAAGTTGAAATCCAAAACCTTTATTGTTTTATTGTTTTATTGTTTATATTTTATTTTTCTGCATTTATTTGATCATTTGTTGTTGGTCCTCGCAAAGAATCCGAACTTCAAGGAAAGCTGTACTTTCTTCCACTAACAAATTTAACAGTGTGAATTTCAGTTTCCACATATGTTGCGACAGGACCGCCTCAATAGTTACAACATCTCTTTGGCGATGAAAGGGGCTCCCTCTAATGGAGAATTTTGTAGTCTTGTGGTACGACACAGAGTTGGGCGTAGAGCTGGATTGAGGGTCAAAAACGCCCTGCATGATCCGCAATCCGCGGGTTTAAGTTTTCTTTTTGGGCAAAAATTTTGATCCGCACAACCCGCGAACACATAAATTTACACCCGCACCTGCCCCGCTTAGTTGTGCAGGTAATCCGCAGGTTATATTTTTAAAAAAATATATTATTTTTAAAAAACATATATATATATATATATAATATTTATAATTAAAATTTTACACATTTTTAAAATTTTAAATATTATTTTCTAGAGCTTTCGACTATTAAAAATATATATATATTTTATAATAAAAAATAAAAAAAAAATCTGTAATATTCTTTTTTTTTGGCGAATTGGCGGTACCCACAATTCAAAATCTACCAACCCATACCCGCCCCACAAAAAATATTCATAACCTGCACTCGCAAATCGATTTTGTCAAAATGTTCGACTCGGATCCATCCCGCGACGGGTCAAACGGAGCGTGTTGTAGTCGGGACCCGCAGATTAAGTTTCAAATTCCCAGGACTAGTTGGGCGTGGATGGAATGTGTTCTGTGGGGGGTGGTTAATGTAAGGGTTTAGTCAAATGTTATATGGATGGGGTCTTAGCAGCGTGTTNTTAAAAAAAAAAAAAAAAAAAAAAAAACTGTCCGTATATCTTTTGTGTTTCTTCAGTTGTCGTCTTTACATGACTTCTTCTTATGCTTCTTATTTAGTCAACTAAAGTAGCTTTGCTGGTTTTCTCCAAACTTCCTAATAAACTCCTTTTATCAACTTTTGTCAACCTAGCATAGTATTAATTAAAGATAAGCTAAGAGATCATCTACACAGCCGCAAGAAGAGCAAACAAGCTTGCATAAACAAGGGCATGAAACTTAAACAAAACAGAATACATTAGTAGTAACGTTATTATTTCAGAAAACTCTCTACAACACACTGTAAGAGAGGAGAGAGAGCCTAAATAGCTGGACAAGAAGCTTTTAAAACCGCTCACAAAAGGGATGGAAAAACACCTATAAAGATTCTTCAACAACAGAAGCAAATACAAACTAAATGAAAAGAAAGAAAGAAAGAAAAGAGAATCAGATAGAGCATCCCCACAGTGAGATTCATTCATACACTAAACCTCACCGTCTGATTCAGCTTCCTCCTCCTCATCGTCAGATTCAGGCCAAACATACTCGACGTCAAGAGGATGCCTGTGCAGGAAATTCAAGAGCTGTTCAAGGTTTCTCATCGGCCTAAACGGACTTCGCCCCTCCTCTGCCTCTTCTTCCATTTCTTGTGGATCACTGTAACTCAACACCTTCAACCCAAACTTTCCTGACTCATCCGGATCCACCACCTGAAATGATTTTGCTAGTGATCTTCCCATCACTTTCACATGCGACACGCTGCACAATTAATTAAAAAAAAACTTATTCTCAAAGTGCGTAAGGGTTCTAAGAGAGCAATAGAGAGAGAAGAAGATGTAGTAGTACCATATGTAGTATAAGCCATCCATTTCTTGTGTCTGAACCCGACCTAGAAACTCGACTAGCATATACCCACCAATGCAAAGAACCGGTTCTGGAAGCTTAAAGTTCTGCAACCGATTCTCCTACCCATTATCACAAAACAAACATTGACGTTATCAACAGTTCAAGAACAAAGATTATTATATCATCATGCTAAAAAAGACAACAATGATTGATAACACACACACACACACCTGAGCCATGGGAAACTCTTGTGAAGTGTAAGTCCATATATATTTGTTTTCAACCGGAATCTTTCCTGACTCGGCTTGATTGCTATCGAGGTGACCCAACCGGAAACGAACATAATGTGAAGAGTAGATGGGAGTACCACGCTGGAAATAAGCTAAGAGAGAAAACGGGGAAAACTGTTAAAGCAAAAAAAAAAAAAAAAAACAATTAGAAACTCAGAAAAAACTATAAACAGACCTTGGAAAGGCTGGACGCTGAGTTCGGTAAGGACACACAAATCAGCCTTCAACTGGTAAAGAAGTGTTTCGGGGACGGAAGTCTTGTGGTGTCCTGTACTAGACCAATATGAAGGGGTGCCACCAATTCTATCTCTTTCGTCGAGTGTGTTCAAGATACTCTCTGCTGGGAAATTATCAGTACTAGAGGCAATAATGGCATCAGCAATACAGCTTCGGATAGGGGAAGATGTGCATCCTTTAGCCAACAAGGCATAAACCCTGTGCTCTCTTTCTAGTACCCTTGTATCATCCATGAGACTGCTGCTGCTGCTTGACCCGGCTTCAAAGGATTCCTTCATATCATTGCTTGTATCTATTATACGATCCACACTCGTTAGCTGATGGAACAACTTCAAGCAAAGGTTCTTGGACAGACTGTATTTAATCACTGCAAGTTCAATATAAACCCCATCCATTATTGGTTCTGGTTTAGGGGAACAACTCCTACAAAGATTCAATTCAATTCAAAAACAAACAAACAATTAAAGATGAATTCTTACCAAAGTCTCGCCAGGAGCGTGAGACAGCACTGGCACGGACAAGATCTGATGGGTCATCTAGACAAGAAAGAATGGCTAGCGACATGTCGGTATCAAGATTGTTAACGAAATCCATCCTGGTTCGATCAAATTCCCTACCAAGAAAAAAAGATTGAAACTTTTTACATTGTAATGTTTTTGGTTTATGTACATCGGAGAAACGATCAAAGGACCGCTTGCAGTTCCGATGACCGATTCAGAGAAAATTACAGGAATGGAATCGACGATGAAAAACAACGATAACGATGGAAAGGAACAAATACGATACCTGTGTTTCTAAATCGAGAATTGGATAAGAGCGCGACGGTGACCGTAGCGATTGAAATGGGGTTAGTATTAATAGAGAGACAATGACAACTTCCTGGCTGAATCATTCATTTCAGGTCTCTATTAACCAACAGGCCGACATCGTCAACGGCAAGGTTAGTCCTGTCTTTTTCACCGCTTCTTTTCTTTATTATTTGATTACTTTCTGTCTTTTTCCTTAATCCCATTCACGCCATCATAGGTAGCAGTTAATTACATTAAATTAAATACGATGGAAGCACTATATCCTTATTGTTAAAAGTTTACATCTTATAATGGTTCTACAATAAAACTTTCTTCAAAATTATTGCAGTTTCTGTCTTTCTTCAAAATTACTTTCTGTCTTTTTACATTGTAATGTTTTTGTTTTTTAACACTAAATAATAATTATATAATAATGATTCTACAATAAAACTTTCTTCAAAATTATTGCAGTTTTTGTCTTTCTTCAAAATTACTTTCTGTCTTTTTACATTGTAATGTTTTTGTTTTTTAACACTAAATAATAATTATATAATAATGATTCTACAATAAAACTTTCTTCAAAATTATTGCAGTTGTCTGGGATTCAAAAAACAATTAAAAACGTAATATAGTTTTTTTTTTTTGAGAAAAGGCTTTTTCAAATACGTAATGTAGTTGATAATTAGTCAGTATTTATCATGCGTATCCACACCTTTAGGAAAAGTTCATTAACAAATATGATCCCGCTAATTTCTTGTTTTTTTTAAGAATTATAAGTAGTCACTTTTCAGTTTTTCTTTTCCTTGATCCCAAAATCAATTCATGGATGGCATCATATGTGATACTTAGAAGATAAGTTAGGTACGTAATGTAGTTTATAATTATTCCACCACTTATCTACACTACACCTTTAGGAAAAGTTCAAAAACAAAGATTTAGCCTTCTTTTGTTAAAATTAAATTAAAAAGAGGGGCTTCACTTTTGTCCTCTATCCCTAACTTTCCACAGAGGTTTGAAAATAATAATATAAAATTTGTTTGAAATATACTGAATTTCTGACGGAAGCTGCTATAACACAAAAAAAATTATTTAGTCTAAAAATACATAAGATCAATATCTTTTTTAATTAGTTGAGATCACTAATGATCTACCGAAAACAAAGAACAAAAGAAAAACTCTTAATTTTGTTAATCAAATCATAAATTGAATATAATTGTAGGTATAAAAAGCTTATTTATATGAAAACCAAATAATCTATAAACTATTTAAAATACTTAATATAATTCTAATTAATTAAGATAAATATCAAAATAAATAATAAACTATATAATTATAAGTGTTTGTAAGTTATTCATCGGGGCTTAGAGATTGTCGCCGACTGTTTTGGAGGAGGGGAACTCGGTAACAGTGGGGCTATCATGAGGATGGTGGTTCCTCTTATATGCATCTCGTCAGAATCGGTGAAGCCTCTGGACCGGATTGAAGTTTGGAGTTTGGCGCTGGTTTCTAGGGTTTGTGTGACGGCGGCGAAGCATAGAGGTTTGTGGTGGTTGAGCTTGAGAGTCGACTTTTCCTTTCGGAAAACTGCATCATGGTCGTGAGCTACTCTGTTGACGAATTTACGTGTTGCGGTGATGTTGGATTTGGTGGGTCTACTTGTGTCCGTTGGAATGGGGGTTTACGCCTCTCCTGATTTCTTTCCCACGTTTTTTCTTATTCTCTGTCAAATCTTTGTTGTTATACTTTGCTTTATTTTAGTTTCATTGATGTTTGCTCCGGTGAACCAGACAACGTTTATGTTCGATGCTCTTTATAGGATTTTTTATAATATAAATATTTGTAATTAAAAAAAAACTATGATATAAACTTACATTTGTTGATATAAACATAATCAACGAAAATTTATACTGTAATTTTTTATATTTATTTTATGTATGATCAGGTATATATATATATAGTATAGGACAAATCTTCAGAAAGATCCAAAAATATTTTTGATTAAAAACACACATAAGAAAGAAAATGAACAAAATATATTCATTAAAGAAGTAAATGACAATTATACTTTTACTTTATATATATATATATATATGAAGTATATAAAAAAAACTTTAATTGATATTCAAAAAAAAATCAAATTTAAAAATCAACTCTAGCGACTCCTTCCATGTCAGCTGACTCCAACTCCTCACCTTTTTTCTCTTCTTCTTGTGGTAGTTGTATTAACTATTAGTTTAAGGTTGGTTTGTGTCCATGATAGGTAGCATACCGAACTGGTTTGATTAACCGGTAGTTAATGGTTTAATTCCATTAATGAAACTATGCAACTCTTCATGAATGTATGTGTTTCTTCATTGAAGATATGTGTCTCTTCCTTGAAGAAATGTGACTCTTCACATAGTGTCTTTTGGCTGTTTATATATATGAGACATTGCAAAGAGAAGAGGATCAATTAAGTTATCTATTCATAACATAAATAAATCTAGAGAGAGAGTAAAAACGTTTTAGAGAGAGAAAGCTTAGAGGAATCAACTAGAAGGACACTTGAACGGTGATAAGTGGTTGATTTTCATTTGTGATTTCATCCCCGACTCTTGCATCCAATTCCAGATTGTATCAAGTAGTGTTCATCACTAAACCGGACTAAGGTATATTTTCGGTTTAACCCGCTTCCGCATTAGAATCTCTAACATTGGTATCAGAGCATTTGGATTCGGTTGTGGCATATTAACATTTTTAGTCATCAAGGATGAAAAGTAATATGGGTTACTTGAGTTTATTCATGATGAATTAAAAAAAATGGTTAATGCTTAGAATAATTAAAAATGATGAATTCATGAATACAGATTAAATGAATTGAAACTTTGTACGTGTATTCATCATAATGTCATGAGTGTTTCTGGAAATTATTGCATTTAGAACCAGAATATATTGCTTGAATTTAGAGAAATAGTTAATAAACCGGAAATATTGCTTTGATCATATCTCTCTGAGTATATATCAGATTCGCATGTGTTTTATGTACGTGCGTAGATATTGAAATTACCTTTCTATTGATATATTATGCGTAAAATATGATCGCGTATTTTGAGAGATATAAGGGTCGAAAGTTACAGTTGAATTGCAGAGAAAAATAATTGATATGAAGAAGATGAACAATAACGCGACACGTGTCACGTTCAGATTCGTTTAAAATTTTCATTTTTGTTTTGCTCATATCTTTCTTAGTATATATCGTAATTACATAATTTTTATGTTCATGCGTAGCTGTTAAAATTATCTTTCATTTGATATATTGTATGTATAATTTGGACAAATATTTAGAGAGATATTAGGATAATATATTTTAATTATATAATAAATTTTATATGTAAATATATATACATATATTATATTCGTTTTGTTAAGTTGATGGAGAATCTAGATTTATTTTTGATGAAAATATACTGTAGAAAATTGAATTAATTTAATGAAAGTGATCTTTGTATAAAATAAACATACTTTATTTGTTAATTTATGTTAGAAAATACATTGATCTAGTAGGAGTTCTATTGTGTTTAGAACCTAAAATTTTGCATGAAATAAATTAATTTATTGTAATAAGATTTTAATATGGATGATGATTGGGAACATAGTGAACTCTCGATCCTGTATATAAATCAAATTGCTATAATTTAGTTTATGTTCATTGTAGATTATATTATGTGGTAGATGTATTCAAAAAAAATAATGTCTCTAAGATGTTCCAGAAGGAATGTCGTCTGCTTGTAAGAACATCATTGCTGAGCTCAACTGAGGAGAGAAATTGGATGGTGATAATTATGATATTTGGTATCGAAAAATCCAGTATGTCCTTGAAGAGCAAGAGGTGAAAGAGACTCTTTTCCATCTCATGGAAGAGCATGCGCAAGGTACCATAACTCAACATGAGAGAGATAAAGAGGCATATACTGTCTGGAAAAGAAAGAATAACATAGCTCGTATTACTATGTTAAGTTGTATGAATGATGATCTCATGTGTGAGTTTGAAGAGTACGATACTACAAAAAGCATGTGGGAAGCCTTAAAAGAGAAGTTTGGTGCTACATTGGCAACTAAACTTAGGAGACTTAATCAAAAGTTTAATGATTATAAGAAGCGTCCAAATCATTCGATGAGGCAGCATCTTAGAGTCATGTCAAACATGATTAGAGAGCTCAAAAATGCTGGTCAGATTGTATCTAATGAACAGCAAATCCAAGTGGTTCTCCGTTTGTTATCTGAAAGTTGGGACCATATGAAGGTTCAGATGATGCATAATGTTAATGTTAAAATATTTGAAGATAAATATTGAATTAGAAGATGAGCGCCTAGAGGCTGCTAGACCTTTTAACGAAGCCAACTTTGCAAAATCAAACTGGGATTTGAAACGCAAGAGAGGTAACAAGGGATATAAGGCTCCAAGTCAAGCTGATCCTAAGAGGCAAAAGAAATATGCCAAACATGGAAAGCGTGGAGGAAAGAAGAATAAGACCAGTATAAAATGCTACAATTGTAGCTCATTGGGTCACTTTGCTCGTGAATGCACTGAGGCAAAGAAGGTAATATCCTTAAAACCCACTTATAAATATGCTTATGTTTCTAGTTGTGCAATGCTTACCGAATCTCATCCTTTGTGGATTGTAGACTCAGGAGCAACATACCATGTAGCTAGAAGTCGAGAAGCATTTGTGGAGTACCGACGGATATCTAAAGATTCAAGATGGTTGTATGTGGGAAATAGTTCTAAAGCTGCGGTACTGGGTATCGGCACTTGTCAACTACATATGCGTGGTGGTAAAACTCTCATATTACATGACGTCTTATATGCTCCTGAAATCCGCCGGGACTTGGTCTTTGTTTTAGCTTTACTTAAGTTAGGATTTAGTTTGAACTTTCATGATATGTGTTTATATGATGGTTTTATTGTACTTGATTGTACTACAAATATTATTAATAATAATGATCATTGTTTTTCATATGTCACAACCTCTAGTAATAATGAAATAAATGTGTGGCATTCTATACTTGGTCACATTGGTGTTGATAGAATGAGAGATTGGCTAGAGAAGGCCTTCTTGGCACACTCACCCGAGTTGATCTTGACACATGTGAACCATGTTTAGCTGGAAAAGCAATAAGAAAACCATTTGGTAAAGCAATTAGAGCTGACCATCCATTGCAATTAGTTCATTCAGACATTTGTGGTCCGATGAATGTGAGGGCGAGGCATGGAGCCTCATATTTCATCACATTTATAGATGATTTCACTCGATTTGGACATGTGTATCTAATCTCTCATAAGTCAGAAGAATTAGGGTGCTTTCGACGATATAACACTTTGGTCGAAAATCAGTTGGAGAGGACGATTAAGTGTTTGAGAACTGATCGAGGAGGAGAATATCTATATGAACAGTTTAAGAAACCATGTGATGAAAAGGATATCATCAGACAATTGACTACACCTTACAGATGTGAACAGTTTAATAGTAATCCGATTGATACTCCAATCGCAAAAGGTGAAGGCCTAAGCCTACAGATGTGCCCTCAGACCAGTGATGAGAAAAATGAGATGGAAGGAGTACCATACTCTAGTGATATAGGCAGCTTAATGTATGCTATGATGTGCACCCGGCCAGATATTTGTTATGCGGTAGGCTTGGTAAGTCGTTACCAGTCAAATCCTGAAAAGAAACATTGGATGGCAGTGAAAAGAATTCTTAGATACTTGAAGGGGACAATGGACTATTCTTTATGTTATCAAGGAAGTTATTTACGCTTGACAGGATATACAGATGCCGACTGGGCTGGCGATCTGGATAAGCATAGATCAACTTCGGGATATGCTTTCTTGTTAAGTAATGGAGCCATTACTTGGAGTAGCAAAAAGAAATCTAGCACAACTTTATCAACGATGGAGGCTGAGTTCATTGCATGTTCAGTATCAGTGCAAGAGGCTGTATGACTGAGAAGATTCTTACAAAGTTTACAAGTAACTACGGAGGCTTCGTGTCATGTGACTATTCATTGTGATAGTCAAGCTTGTATTGCTTATATGAAGGATCCCAAGTATCATGGGAGGACAAAGCACATTGAAATTAAACATAGTTTTTTGAGAGACATTGTGACAAAGAAAGAAGTGATTCTTAAGTACATATTTACGCATAGAATGGTAGCTGATCCGTTTACTAAGCCCATTCCTAGAGATATATTTCTTGCTCATGTTTGAGCTTTAGGTTTGCGTAGAATTTAGTGTATGTACTAGTGGAGCTTTGCCATGTGACATTGTATTTGTATTTTTGACGTTTATATATATATATATATATAGAAATTTTAAAAGAAATTTTTTATATACAATGGTCCATACTTTATTTGAATACTTACACATAAATATTAAGAGGTGTCACCAAGTAGGAGATTGGTTCACTCACATGAACAATCGCCTCAAATTTCTGAGTGAAATGTTGAGATGAGACTTGATTAGTTGGGCGCTAGTGGGAGCTTGCCTAGTAAGAATTATCAGAGTCGCCTTAACAAGAGGTTAAGATGAGATAGAGTTATAGGTATCGATCATGATTGTCCCAAAATCATGAATATTTGGGGGAGATGGATAAGTACATAATCTGGCGCTAGAGAGCGAGATGATAGTAGCTTGATCCACATAGTGGTATTTTGTTTATCTAATTGACATATGCTCTTAAGAGAAGAGTTAACCACTATGACATGTGAGTCATACCACATGTGCTATTTACGACTATATAAGAAGCGAGCGATTATTTTATTTTTAATCTCTATTCCTCGCATGTGAATTCCTATCAACCTATTTAAGGTTACAAAGTTATCCTTGAACCTTCAGCTATGTTCTTGAAGGAAAGAACTAATGCTTGCTACTTTAGTATGTTTTTCCGATGGCGATGGAATAATTAGCTCTATGAGACATGCTAGGAAAGCATTTAGTTCAGAACAGATGGACATGAGATTGGAAGGGAAAACTATTGTTTTTATATTGACATATGCGTTTGCTGGCCAGCCACTATATCACTCAATTGGAGTTTGGATATAGTGAACACATGTTGTAGAAGAAGTCTAACATATGCTTTATGGATCAAGTATGTTAGACCAATATAAAAGACAAATGAGTTTGAGGAACAGCAAAACATGCTTAAAGGCAAAGTTTTTTTTTTTTTGAGGGTTGTAGCTTGTATGTATCCCTAACAGGTGCATAATTTAGCTCCCAAGTGCAGGTGTACTCGCAAGGGTCGCACGGTTTATTTGCCGTATTATTTCTGAGTTAGGATTCTTGTGCTTGATCTCTAAGACTTCTCTAGTAATTGATATGCTCCTTATCATGTGCGATTGGGAGATATTAGTTTAAGGTTGGTTTGCGCCCATGATAGGCAGCATACCAAACTGGTTTGATTAACCGGTAGTTAATGGTTTAACTCCATTAATGAACCTATGCAACTCTTCATGAATGTATGTGTTTCTTTTCATTGAAGATATGTGTCTCTTCCTTGAAGAAATGTGACTCTTCACATAGTATCTTTTGACTGTTTATATATATGAGACATTGCAAAGAGAAGGGGATCAATTAAGTTATCTATTCATAACATAAATAAATCTAGAGAGAGAGTAAAATGTTTTAGAGAAAGAAAGCTTAGAGGAATCAACTAGAAGGACACTTGAACGGTGATAAGTGGTTGATTTTCATTTATGATTTCATCTCCATCTCTTGCATCCAATTCCAGATTGTATCAAGTAGTGTTCATCACTAAACCGAGCTAAGGTATGTTTTCGGTTTAACCCGCTTCCGCATTAGAATCTCTAACATTAACTATTATGGTACCTATTAGAGTCTCACCAACAAAGAAGCGTTGTTTCTGGAACTACTGATGTAGTAGCAATGTAACCTGAGATGAAGATATGATAGCAGAAACAATTTAAGTTTAATGTACCGTAAGCGCTTTCATACCCAAACGCATGGTCACATAGTTCTGCTGTAAACTCTCCTGTTTATTTGAAACAATTGATCAGTTGTTTGTTTCTTCATTCCCCCAAAAGTCTTTTGGTGTGTACAAAATATGTTTAAAAAGCAAAAAAAGAAAGAAAAAGAAAAAGGGAGCTACTACAAAGATCTAAACATTTAATCTGTAGCTTTCTGATCACTGATCAGGTGCAGGCGCAGTCCAGTACTCCTTGACAAGAAACAAAATCTTCTCCTTTTCAAAAGGTCCCTTCTCATGATCTACTATTCTCCCTTCCCATTGCATCCTATCTGTTACCTTCTTCACTTTTGTTAACACATGAATGTCGTCTCTGATGATCACGCTTCCCTTTGGTCTTAGGATCCTGTCCATTTCTAACAAGATGTCTTTCATGTCACATCTGTGTTTGTACAGACTGAACACCGAGTCGGCATGGATGAAATCGTACGTCCTTGGGTAAGTTGACATCGCTTCACACCTGTTTTTAATAGAGTTCAAAGCTTCCTCAA
The DNA here is from genome assembly GCA_012274485.2 of Sinapis alba. Taxonomy (NCBI): domain Eukaryota; kingdom Viridiplantae; phylum Streptophyta; class Magnoliopsida; order Brassicales; family Brassicaceae; genus Sinapis; species Sinapis alba. The sequence continues at coordinate 88,244 of MU106732.1, forward strand.
AAAAAGAAGAAGAAGAAGAAGAAGAAGAAGCTGAATCAGTTATTAGAAACTCTTACCAATTTTGATACGTTCCGATCAAACCTCGTTCGTAGATAACTCCAAGGGTGTTGACAGTGGCCTCCACGGGGACAACGTTCATGACCCAGACAGGATCATCGACCAAGGCTGAAGCGAAACCCCCAAGGTAAGCGTTCATGTCAAGTAAGTTTCTGTATCTTCCTGTCTCTGCTAGCTGCTCGTCGAAGCTCTTGTAGTAAGACACTCTTCTCTGCCATGTCTCTGTGTTGCCGACAAAGTCATCAATAGTGATCCCTTGCAAGCGCCCACTCTTGATCCTAGGAGGAACTGTGACAAAGATACAAGAGAATGATCGAAGAAAATCTGTGTATTACGTAAACCCTTAGGTCTTATTTATACAAAGTGATCACAAGATCTGTGCGTATCTACTGTAAAGGAAACAATATATATATGAGCATAATATTGTATACGTGAGTATCAAGCTATATCTCCAATACCCCCCCTCAAGTTGGAGCATAGAGGTCTTGAA
>MU106733.1:16708-39441 GCA_012274485.2 Sinapis alba
TGATAGGCTGATACGATCAGCCATCCGTACAGCCTGGATGGACCAAGGCCTGTCCAGACTGGTCCACCAGGCCATGAAAAATCAACCCATAGGTTTTGATAGGCTGATATGATCAGCCTTCACCATACTGTATGGAAGGACTTAATTTAACGGACCATGGACTGTCCAGACTAATATCATCAGTACATGATAAATGACCCATACGTACTGATAGGCTGATACGATCAGCCATCCTAACTGCATGGATGGACCAAGGACTGTCCAGACTGGTCCACTAGGCCATGAAAAATCAACCCACATGTACTGGTAGACTGATATGAACAGCCTTATCTGTACTGAATGAAAGGATTTAGCTCAACAGACCATGGACTGTCAAGACTGGTCCCATCAGTACATGAAAAATGACCCATACATACTGATAGGCTGATACGATCAGCCATCCGTACTACTAGGATGGACCAAGGATTGTCCAGACTGGTCCATGAGGCCATGAAAAATTGACCCATACGTACTGATAGGCTGATATGATCATCCTTCACAGTACTGAATGGAAGGATTTAACTCAACAGACCATGGACTGTCCGGACTAGTCCCATCATTACATTAAAAATGACCCATATATACTGATAGGCTGATACAATCATCCATCTGTGCTGCCTGGATGGACCAAGGACTTTCCAGACTGGTCCACTAGGCCATGAAAAATTGACCCATACGTACTGATAGGCTGATATGATCAGCCTTAGCTGTACTGAATGGAAGGATTAACTCAATGGACCATGGACTGTCTTGACAGATCCCATTAGTACATGAAAAATGACCCATACGTACTGATAGTCTGATACCGTCAGCCATCCTTACTGCCTGGAAGGACCAAGCATTGTCCAGACTGGTCCATCAAGCAATGAAAAATCGACCAAAACGTACTGATAGGCTGATATGATCTGCCTTATTCGTACTAAATGGAAGGATTTAACTCTACGGACCATGGACTTTCCATACTGGTCCCATAAGTACATAAAAAGTGACCCATAGATACTGTTAGGCTGATACGATCAGACATCCGTACTGCCTGGATGGACCAAGGACTGTCCAGAGTGGTCCATCAGGACATGAAAAATCGACCCATACGTACTGATAGGCTGATATGATCAGCCTTAACCATACTGAATGGAAGGATTTAACTCAACGGACCATGGACTGTCGAGACTAACATCATCAGTACATGAAAAATGACCCATACATACTGATAGGCTGATACCATCAGCCATCTGTATTGCCTGGAAGGACCAAGGACTGTCAAGACTGGTCCATGAGGCCAGGAAAAATTGACCCATACGTATTGATAGGCTGATATAATCATCCTTATCTGTACTGAATGGAAGGATTTAACTCAACGGACCATGGACTGTCCGGACTGGTCCCATCAGTACATGAAAAATCACCCATACATACTGATAGGCTGATACGATCAGCCATCCGTACAGCCTGGATGGACCAAGGCCTGTCCAGACTGGTCCACCAGGCCATGAAAAATCAACCCATAGGTTTTGATAGGCTGATATGATCAGCCTTCTTCGTACTGTATGGAAGGACTTAATTTAACGGACCATGGACTGTCCAGACTAATATCATCAGTACATGATAAATGACCCATACGTACTGATAGGCTGATATGATCAGCCATCCTAACTGCATGGATGGACCAAGGACTGTCCAGACTGGTCCACTAGGCCATGAAAAATCAACCCACACGTACTGGTAGGCTGATATGAACAGCCTTATATGTACTGAATTAAAGGATTTAGCTCAATGGACCATGGTCTATCAAGACTGGTCCCATCAGTACATGAAAAATGACCCATACATACTGATAGGCTGATACGATCAGCCATACGTACTGATAGGCTGATATGATCAGCCTTCACAGTACTGAATGGAAGGATTTAACTCAACGGACCATGGACTGTCCGGACTAGTCCCATAATTACATTAAAAATGACCCATACAGTACTGCAAGGATGGACCAAGGATTGTCCAGAGTGGTCCATTAGGCCATGAAAAATCAACCCCTACATATTGATAGGCTGATATGACCAGCCTTATCCGTACTGAATAGAAGGATTAACTCAATGGACCATGCACTGTCCGGACTGGTCCCATCATTACATTAAAAGTGACCCATATATACTGATAGGAAGGATTTAACTCAACAGGACCATGGACTGTCCGGACTAGTCCCATCATTACATTAAAAGTGACCCATATATACTGATAGGCTGATACAATCATCCATCCGTGCTTCCTGGATGGACCAAGGACTGTCCAGACTGGTCCACTAGGCCATGAAAAATTGACCTATACGTACTAATAGGCTGATATAATCAGCCTTATCTCTACTGAATGGAGGGATTAACTCAATGGACAATGGACTGTCTTGACTGATCCCATCAGTACATGAAAAATGACCCATACGTACTGATAGCCTGATACCGCCAGCCATCCTTACTGCCTGGAAGGACCAAGCATTGTCCAGATTGGTCCATCAAGCAATGAAAAATCGACCGAAACGTACTGATAGGCTGATATGATCTCCCTTTTTCGTATTAAATGGAAGGATTTAACTCAACAGACCATGGACTTTCCATACTGGTCCCATCAGTACATGAAAAATGACCCATAGGTACTGTTAGGCTGATACGATCAGACATCCGTACTGCCTGGATGGACCAAGGACTGTCAAGAGTGGTCCATCAGGACATGAAAAATCGACCCATACGTACTGATAAGCTGATATGATCAGCCTTAACCATACTGAATGGAAGGATTTAACTCAACGGACCATTGACTGTCCAGACTAACATCATCAGTACATGAAAAATGACCCATACGTACTGATAGGCTGATACCATCAGCCACCTGTATTGTCTGGAACGACCAAGGACTGTCAAGACTGGTCCATGAGGCCAGGAAAAATTGACCCATACGTATTGATAGGCTGATATAATCATCCTAATCTGTACTGAATGGAAGGATTTAACTCAACGGACCATGGACTGTCCGGACTGGTCCCATCAGTACATGAAAAATGACCCATATATACTGATAGGCTGATACGATCATCCATCCGTGCTGCCTGGATGGAGCAAGGACTGTCCAGACTGGTCCACTAGGCCATGAAAAATCAACCCATACGTACTAATAGGCTGATATGATCAGCCTTATCCGTACTGAATGGAAGGATTAACTCAATGGACCATGGACTGTCCGGACTGATCCCATCAGTACATGAAAAATGACCCATACGTACTGATAGTCTGATACCATCAGCCATTGTACTGCCTGGAAGGACCAAGCACTGTCCAGGCTGGTCCATCAGGCAATGAAAAATCGACCCACACGTACTGATAGGCTGATATGATCTTCCTTATCCGTACTTAATGGAAGGATTTAACTCAACGGACCATGGGCTGTCCAGACTGGTCCTATCAGTACATGAAAAATGACCCATACATACTGATAGGCTGATACGATCAGCTATCCGTACTGCAAGGATGAACCAAGGATTGTCCAAAGTGGTCCATTAGGCCATGAAAAATTAACCCCTACGTACTGATAGGCTGATATGACCAGCCTTATCCGTACTGAATGGAAGGAGTAATTCAACGGACCATGGTCTTTTCTGACTAGTCTCATCAGTAGATGAAAATAACCCATACGTACTGATAGGCTGATACCATCAGTACCATGGACTGTCCAGACTAATATAATCAGTACATGAAAAATGACCCATACGTACTGATAGGCTGATACGATCAACCATCTGTATTGCCTGAAAGGACCAAGGACTGTCAAGACTGGTCCATGAGGCCATAAAAAATCGAACCATACGTACTGATAGGCTGATATGATCAACCTTCACCATACTGAATGGAAAGATTTAATTCAACGGACCATGGGCTGTCGAGACTAGTCCCATCAGTACATGAAAAATGACCCATACGTACTGATATGCTGATACGATCAGCCATCCGTAATACCTGGATGGACCAAGGACTGTCCAGACTGGTCCATTAGGCCATGAAAAATCAACCCCTACGTATTGATAGGCTGATATGACCAGCCTTATCCGTACTGAATAGAAGGATTAACTCAATGGACCATGCACTGTCCGGACTTGTCCCATAAGTACATGAAAATCACCCATACGTACTGATAAGTGATACCATCAGCCATCCGTATTGCCTAGAAGGACTAAGCACTGTCCAGACTAGTCCATCAGGCCATTAAAAATCGACCCACACGTACTGATAGGCTGATATAATAAGCCTTATCCATACATAATGGAATGATTTAACTCCACAGACCATGGACTTTCCATACTAGTCCCATCAGTACATGAAAAATGATCCATACATACTGATAGGCTGATACGATCAGCCATCCGCTCAGCCTGGATGGACCAAGGCCTGTCCAGACTGGTCCACCAGGCCATGAAAAATCAACCCATAGGTACTGATAGGCTGATATGATCAGCCTTCACCGTACTGTATGGAAGGATTCAACTCAACGGACCATGGACTGTCCAGACTAATATCATCACTACATGAAAAATGACCCATACGTACTGATAGGCTGATACGATCAGCCATTTGTATTGCCTGGAAGGACCAAGGACTATCCAGACTAGGCCATCAGGCCATGAAAAATCGACCAATATGTACTGATAGGCTGATATGATCAGCCTTATCCGTACTGAATGGAAGGATTAATTCAACGGACCATGGACTGTCCGGACTGGTCTCATCAGTACATGGATAATTACCCATACGTACTTATAGGCTGATACGATCAGCCATCCTAACTGCATGGATGGACCAAGGACTGTCCAGACTGGTCCACTAGGCCATGAAAAATCAACCCACACGTACTGGTAGGCTGATATGATCAGCCTTATCCGTACTGAATGAAAGGATTTAGCTCAACGGACCATGGACTGTCAAGACTGGTCCCATAAGTACATGAAAAATGACCCATACATACTAATAGGCTGATACGATTAGCCATCCGTACTGTTAGGATGGACCAAGGATTGTCTAGACTGGTCCATGAGGCCATGAAAAATCGAACCATACGTACTGATAGGCTGATATGATCAGCCTTCACATACTGAATGGAAAGATTTAATTCAACGGACCATGGACTGTCCAGACTGGTCTCATAAGTACATGATATGCTGATACGATCAGCCATCCGTACTTCCTGGATGGACCATAGACTGTCCAGACTGGTCTATTAGGCCATGAAAAAACAACCCATACGTACTAATAGGCTGATATAATCAGCCTTATCCGTACTGAATAGAAGGATTAACTCAACGGACCATGCACTGTCCGGACTAATCCCATCAGTACAGGAAAATGACCCATACATACTGCTAGGCTGATACCATCAGCCATCCGTACTCTCTGGAAGGGCCAAGGACTGTCCAGACTGGTCAACTGGGCCATGAATAATCAACCCATACGTACTAATAGGCTGATATGATCAGCCTTATCCGTACTGAATGGAAGGATTAACTCAATGGACCACGGACTGTCCGGACTGGTCCCATCAGTACATGAAAAATGACCCATACGTACTGATATGCTGATCAGATCAGCCATCCGTACTACCTGGATGGACCAAGGACTGTCCAGACTGGTCCATTAGGCCATGAAAAATCAACTCCTACGTACTGATAGGCTGATATGACCAGCCTTATCCGTAGTAAATAGAAGGATTAACTCAATGCGCCATGCACTATCTGGACTGGTCCCATAAGTACATGAAAATCACCCATACATACTGATAGGTTGATACCATCAGCCATCCGTACTGCCTAGAAGGACCAAGAACTGTCCAAACTGGGCCATCAAGCCATTAAAAATCGACCCACACGTACTGATAGGCTGATATAATCAGCCTTATCCATACAGACCATGGACTTATGGGACTGTCCAGAGTGGTCCCATCAGTACATGAAAAATGACCCATACGTACTGATAGGCTGATACGTTCAGCCATCCATACAGCCTGGATGGACCAAGCCCTGTCCAGACTTGTCCATCAGGCCATGAAAAATTGACCCATAGGTACTGATAGGCTGATATGATCAGCCTTCACTTTACTGAATGGAAGGATTTAACTGAACAAACCATGGACTGTCCGGGCTAATATCATCAGTACATGAAAAATGACCAATACGTACTTATAGGCTGATACGATCAACCATTTGTATTGCCTGTAAGGACCAAGGACTGTCAAGACTGGTCCATGAGGCCATCAAAAATCGACCCATACGTATTGATAGGCTTATATGATCAGCCTTATCCGTACTGAATGGAAGGATTTAACTCAACAGACTGGTCGATCAGGCCATGAAAAATTGATCCATACGTACTGATAGGATGATTTATCAGGCTTATCCAATCTAAATGGAAGGAATTAACTCAACGGACCATGGACAGTCCGGACTGGTCTCATCATTACATGAAAAATGACCCATACGTACTGATAAGGTGATACGTTCAGCCATCGGTGCTGCCTGGAAGGACCAAGGACTGTCCAGACTGGTCCATCAGGCCATGAAAAATTGACCCGCACGTACTGATAGGCTGATATAATCAGCCTTATCCATACAAAATGGAATGATTTAACTCAACAGACCATGGACTGTCCAGAGTGGTCCCATTAGTACATGAAAAATGACCCATACGTACTGATAGGCTGATTCGATCAGCCTTCACCGTACTGAATGGAACGATTTAACTCAACGGACCATGGACTCTCCAGACTAATATCATCAGTAAATGAAAAATGACCCATACATACTAATAGGCTGATACGATCAACCATCTGTATGGCCTGGAAGGACCAAAGACTGTCAAGACTGGTCCATGAGGCCATGAAAAATCGACCCATACGTACTGATAGGCTGATATGATCAGCCTTATCCGTACTGAATGGAAAGATTTAAATCAACGGACCATGGACAGTCTAGACTGGTCCCATCAGTACATGAAAATGACCCATATGTACTGATAGGCTGATACGATCATCCATCCGTACTGCCTGGATGGACCAAGGACTATCTAGACTGGTCCATCAGGACATGAAAATCGACCAATACGTACTGATAGGCTGATATGATCAGCTTTATCCATACTGAATGGAAGGATTAATTCAACGGACCATGGACTGTCCGGACTGGTCTCATCAGTACATGAAAAATGACCCATACGTACCAATAGGCTGATACGATCAGCCATCCGAACTGCCTGGATGGACCAAGGACTGTCCAGACTGGTCCACTAGGCCATGAAAAATCAACCCACACGTACTGATAGGCTGATATGATCAGCCTTATCCGTGCTGAATGGAAGGATTTAGCTCAATGGACCATGGACTGTCAAGACTGGTCCCATCAGTACATGAAAAATGACCCATACATACTCATAGGCTGATACGATCAGCCATCCATACTGCTAGGATGGACCAAGGGCTGTCCAGACTGGTCCATGAGGCCATGAAAAATCGACTCATACGTATTGATAGGCTGATATGATCAGCCTTCACATACTGAATGGAAAGATTTAATTCAACGGACCATGGACATTCTGGACTGGTCCCATCAGTACATGAAAAATGACCCATACGTACTGATACACTGATACGATCATCCATCCGTACTGCCTGGATGGACCAGGGACTGTCCAGACTGGTCGATCAGGCCATGAAAATTTGATCCATACGTACTAATAGGATGATTTATCAGGCTTATCCAATCTAAATGGAAGTATTTAACTCAACGGACAATGGACAGTTTGGACTGGTCCCATCTGTACATGAAAAATGACCCATACGTACTGATAAGGTGATACGTTCAGCCATCGGTGCTGCCTGGAAGGACCAAGGACTGTCCAGACTGGTCCATCAGGCCATGAAAAATTGACCCACACCTACTGTTAGGCTGATACGATCAGCCTTATCCATATTGAATGGAAGGATTTAACTCAACGGATCTTGGACTCTCCGGACTGGTCCCATCAATGCATGAAAATTGACCAATAAGTATTGATAGGCTAATACGATCAGCTATCTGTACTGCCTGGAAGGACCAAGGACTGCCAGACTGGTCTATCAGGCCATAAAAAATCGACCCATACGTACTGATAGGCTGATATTATCTGCCTTATCCTTACTGAATGTAAGGATTTAACTCAATGGACCATGGACTGTCCGGACTGGTCCCATCAGTACATGAAAAATGACCCATACGTACTGATAGGCTGACACGATCAACCATTTATACTGCTTGGAAGGACCAATTACTGTCCAGAGTGGTCCATCAGGCCATGAAAAGTTGAAACATACATACTGATAGGCTGATATGATCTGCCATAGCCGTACTGAATGGAAGGATTTAACTCAATGGACCATGGACTGTCCACTGGTCCAATCAGTACATGAAAAATGGCCCATATGTATTGATAGGCTGATACGATCAGCCATTTGTATTGCTTGGAAGGACCAATTACTGTTCAGACTGGTCCATCAGGCCATGAAAAATTGACCCCTGCATACTAATAGGCTAATATGATCAGCCTTATCCATACTAAATGGAAGGATTTAACTCAATTGACCATGGACTATCCAGACTGGTCCCATCAGTACATGAAAAATGACCCATACGTACTGATAGGCTGATACGATCAGCCATCCTTACTGCTAGGATGGACCAAGGATTGTCCAGACTGGTCCATGAGGACATGAAAAATCGACCCATACGTACTGATAGGCTTATATGATCACCCTTATCCGTACTGAATGGAAGGATTTAACTTAATGGACCATGGACTGTCCAAATTGGGGCCATCAGTACATGAAAAATGACCCATATGTACTGATATGCTGATACGATCAGCCATCCGTACTGATTGGAAGGACCAAGGACTGTCCAGACTGGTCCATCTGGCCATGATAAATCGAACCATACGTACTGATAGGCTGTTATGATCAGCCTTATCCATACTGAATGTAAGGATTTAACTCACCGGATCAGGGACTGTCTGGACTTATCTCATCAGTACATGAAAAATGACCAATACGTATTGATAGGCTGATATGATCAGCCATCCGTACTTCCTGGAAGGACCAAGGACTGTCCAGACTGGTCCATCAGGCCATGAAAAATCGACCCGTACATACTGATAAGCTGATATGATCAGCCTTATCCATACTGAATGGAAGGATTTAACTCAACGGATCTTGGACTCTCCGGACTGGTCCCATCAATGCATGAAAAATGACCAATAAGTATTGATAGGCTAATACGATCAGCTAGCTTTACTGCCTGGAAGGACCAAGGACTGTCCAGACTGGTCCATCAGGCCATGAAAAATCGACCCATACGTACTGATAGGCTGATGTGATCCGCCTTATCCGTACTGAATGTAAGGATTTAACTCAATGGACCATGGACTGTCCGGACTGGTCCCATCAGTACATGAAAAATGACCCATACGTACTGATAGGCTGACACGATCAACCATTCGTACTGCTTGGAAGGACCAATTACTGTCCAGACTGGTCAATCAGGCCATGAAAAGTTGAACCATACGTACTGATAGGCTGATATGATCTGCCATAGCCGTACTGAATGGAAAGATTTAACTCAATGGAACATGGACTGTCCGGACTGGTCCAATCAGTACATGAAAAATGACCCATATGTATTGATAGGTTGATACGATCAGCCATTTGTATTGCTGGGAAGGACCAATTACTGTTCGGACTGGTCCATCAGGCCATGAAAAATCGACCCCTACATACTAATAGGCTAATATGATCAGCCTTTTCCTTACTGAATGGAAGGATTTAACTCAACGGACCATGGACTATCTAGACTGGTCCCATCAGTATATGAAAAAGGACCCATACGTACTGATAAGCTGATACGATCAGCCATCCGTACTGCTAGGATGGACCAAGGATTGTCCAGAGTGGTCCATCAGGCCATGAAAAATCGACCCATACATACTGATAGGCTGATATGATCAACCATCACCATACTGCAGGGAAAGATTTAATTCAACGGACCATGGACTGTCCAGACTGGTCTCATCAGTACATGAAAAATGACTCATACGTACTGATATGCTGATACTATCAGCCATCAATACTGCCTGGATGGACCAAGGACGGTCCAGACTGGTCCATTAGGCCATGAAAAATAAACCTATACATACTGATAGGCTGATATGATCTGCCTTACGCGTACTGAATGGAAGGATTAACTTAATGGACAATGCACTGTCCAGACTGGTCCCATCAATACATGAAAATGGCCCATACGTACTGATAGGCTGATACCATCAGCCATCAGTACTGCCTGGATGGACCAAGGACTGTCCAGACTGGTCCATCAGGCCAAGAAAAAATGACCCACACGCACTGATAGGCTGATATGATCAGCCTTATCCATACTTAATGGAAGGATTTAACTCCACGGACAATGGACTGTCCAGACTGGTCCCATCAATACATGAAAAATGACCCATACATACTGATAGGCTGATATGATCAGCCCTCCGCACTGCTAGGATAGACCAAGGACTGTCCAGAGTGGTCCATCAGGCCATGAAAAATCGACCTATACATACTGATAGGCTGATCCGATCAGCCTTAACCGTTTTGAATGGAAGGATTCAAATCAATGGACCATGAACTGTCCGGACTGGTCACATCAGTACATGAAAAATGACCCATACGTACTGATAGACTGATACGATCAGCCATCCGTACTGTCTGGAAGGACCAAGGACTGTCCAGACTGGTCCATCAGGCCATATAAAATCGACCCCTGCATACTAATAGGCTAATATGATCAGCCTTATCCGTACTAAATGGAAGGATTAAACTCAATGGACCATGGACTATCCAGACTGGTCCCATCAGTACATGAAAAATGACCCATACGTACTGATAGGCTGATACGATCAGCCATCCTTACTGCTAGGATGGACCAAGGATTGTCCAGACTGGTCCATGAGGCCATGAAAAATCGACCCATACGTACTGATAGGCTTATATGATCAGCCTTATCTGTACTGAATGGAAGGATTTAACTCAACGGACCATGGACTATCTAGACTGGTCCCATCAGTACATGAAAAATGACCCATACGTACTGTTAGGCTGATACGATCAGCCATCCGTACTGCTAGGATGGACCAAGGATTGTCCAGAGTGGTCCATCAGGCCATGAAAAATCGACCCATACATACTGATAGGCTGATATGATCAGCCATCACCATACTGCAGGGAAAGATTTAATTCAACGGACCATGGACTGTCCAGACTGGTCTCATCAGTACATGAAAAATGACCCATACATACTGATATGCTGATACTATCAGCCATCAATACTGCCTGGATGGACCAAGGACGGTCCAGACTGGTCCATTAGGCCATGAAAAATAAACCTATACATACTGATAGGCTGGTATGATCTGCCTTACGCGTACTGAATGGAAGGATTAACTTAATGGACAATGCACTGTCCAGACTGGTCCCATCAATACATGAAAATGGCCCATACGTACTGATAGGCTGATACCATCAGCCATCAGTACTGCCTGGATGGACCAAGGACTGTCCAGACTGGTCCATCAGGCCAAGAAAAAATGACCCACACGCACTGATAGGCTGATATGATCAGCCTTATCCGGCCAAGAAAAAATGACCCATACGTACTGATAGACTGATACGATCAGCCATCCGTACTGTCTGGAAGGACCAAGGACTGTCCAGACTGGTTCATCAGGCCATGAAAAATCGACCCCTGCATACTAATAGGCTAGTATGATCAGCCTTATCCGTACTAAATGGAAGGATTTAACTCAATGGACCATGGACTATCCAGACTGGTCCCATCAGTACATGAAAAATGACCCATACGTACTGATAGGCTGATACGATCAGCCATCCTTACTGCTAGGATGGACCAAGTATTGTCCAGACTGGTCCATGAGGCCATGAAAAATCGACCCATACGTACTGATAGGCTTATATGATCAGCCTTATCCGTACTGAATGGAAGGATTTAACTTAATGGACCATGGACTGTCCGGACTGGGGCCATCAGTACATGAAAAATGACCCATATGTACTGATATGCTGATACGATCAGCCATTCGTACTGATTGGAAGGACCAAGGACTGTCCAGACTGGTCCATCAGGCCATGATAAATCGACCCATACGTACTGATAGGCTGTTATGATCAGCCTTATCCATACTGAATGTAAGGATTTAACTCACCGTATCAGGGACTGTCCGGACTTATCTCATCAGTACATGAAAAATGACCAATACGTATTGATTGGCTGATATGATCAGCCATCCGTACTTCCTGGAAGGACCAAGGACTGTCCAGACTGGTCCATCAGGCCATGAAAAATCGACCCGTACATACTGATAAGCTGATATGATCAGCCTTATCCATACTGAATGGAAGGATTTAACTCAACGGATCTTGGACTCTCCGGACTGGTCCCATCAAGACATGAAAAATAACCAATTAGTATTGATAGGCTAATACGATCAGCTATCCGTACTGTCTGGAAGGACCAAGGACTGTCCAGACTGGTCTATTAGGCCATGAAAAGTTGAACCATACGTACTGATAGGCTGATATGATCTGCCATATCTGTACTGAATGGAAGGATTTAACTCAATGGACCATGGACTATCCGGACTGGTCCAATCAGTACATGACAAATGACCCATATGTATTGATAGGCTGATACGATCAGCCATTTGTACTGCTTGGAAGAACCAATTACTGTTTAGACTGGTCCATTAGGCCATGAAAAATCGACCCCTATGTACTAATAGGCTGATATGATCAGCCTTATCCGTACTGAATGGAAGGATTTAACTCAACGGACCATGGACTATCTAGACTGGTCCCATCAGTACATGAAAAATGACCCATACGTACTGTTAGGCTGATACGATCAGCCATCCGTACTGCTAGGATGGACCAAGGATTGTCCAGAGTGGTCCATCAGGCCATGAAAAATCGACCCATACATACTGATAGGCTGATATGATCAGCCTTCACCATACTGAAGGGAAAGATTTAATTCAACGGACCATGGACTGTCCAGACTGGTCTCATCAGTACATAAAAAATGACCCATACGTACTGATATGCTGATACGATCAGCCATCAGTTCTGCCTGGATGGACCAAGGACTGTCCAGACTAGTGCATTAGGCCATGAAAAATCAATCGATACATATTGATAGGCTGATATGATCAGACTTATCCGTACTGAATGGAAGAATTAACTCAATGGACCATGCATCGTCCAGACTGGTCCCATTAGTACATGAAAATGGCCCATGCATACTGATAGGATGATACCATCAGCCATCAGTACTACATGGATGGACCAAGGACTGTCCAGACTGGTCCATCAGGCCATGAAAAATTGACCCACACGTACTGATAGGCTGATATGATCAGCCTTATCTGTACTTAATGGAAGGATTTAACTCAGCGGACAATGGACTGTACAGACTGGTCCCATCAATACATGAAAAATGACCCATACATACTGATAAGCTGATACGATCAGCCATCCGTACTGCTAGGATGGACCAAGGACTGTCCAGAGTGGTCCATCAGGCCATGGAAAATCAACCTATACATACTGATAGGCTGTTCCGATCAGCCTTAACCATACTGAATGGAAGGATTCAACTCAATGGACCATGAACTGTCCGGACTGGTCCCATCAGTACATGAAAAATGACCCATACGTACTGATAGGCTGATACGATTAGCCATACACACTGCCTGGAAGGACCAAGGACTGTCCAGACTGGTCCATCAGTTCATGAAAAATCGACCCATACGTATTGATAGGCTTATATGACTAGCCTTATCAATACTAAATGGAAGGATTTAACTCAACGGATCATGGACTGTCTGGACTGGTCTCATTAGTACATGAAAAATGCCAATATGTATTGATAGGCTGATATGATCAGCCATCCGTACTGCCTGGAAGGGCCAAGGACTGTCTAGACTGGTCCATCTGGCCATGAAAAATCGACACGTACGTACTGATAAGCTGATATGATCACCCTTTTCCATACTGAATGGAAGGATTTAACTTAACAGATCATGGACTGTCCGGACTGGTCCCATCAATACATGAAAAATGACCAATAAGTATTGATAGGCTAATACGATCTGCTATCCGTACTTCCTGGAAGGACCAAGGACTGTCTAGACTGGTCCATCAGGCCATGAAAAATCGACCCATACGTACTGAGAGGCTGATATGATCAGCCTTATCCGTACTGAGGAAGGATTTAACTCAATGGACCATGGACTGTCCGGAGTGGTCCCATCAGTACATGAAAAATGACCCATACGTAATGATATGCTTATACGATCAGCCATTTGTACTGCTTGGAAGGACCAATTACTGTTCAAACTGGTCCATCAGGCGATTAAAATTCGACCCATACATACTGATAGGCTGATATGATCAGCCTTATCTGTACTGAATGGAAGGATTTAACTCAATGGACCACAGACTGTCCGGACTGGTCCCATCAGTACATGAAAAATGACCCATACGTACTGATATGCTGATACGATCAGCCATCTGTACTGCTTGGAAGGACCAAGGACTGTCCAGACTGGTCCATCAGGCCATGATAAATCGAACCATACGTACTGATAGGCTGTTATGATCAGCCTTACCCATACTGAATGGAAGGATTTAACTCAACGGATCAGGGACTGTCCAGACTTGTCTCATCAGTACATGAAAAATAACCAATACATATTGATAGGCTGATATGATCAGCCATCTGTACTGCCCGGAAGGACCAAGGACTCTCCAGACTTGTCCATCAGGGCATGAAAAATCGACTCGTACGTAGTGATAAGCTAATATGGTCAGCCTTATCCATACTGAATGGAAGGATTTAACTTTAACAGATCATGGATTGTCCGGACTGGTCCCATCAAGACATGAAAAATGACCAATTAGTATTGATTGGCTAATACGATCAGCTATCCGTACTGCCTGGAAGGACCAAGGACTGTCCAAACTGGTCCATTAGGCCATGAAAAATTCAACCATACGTACTGATAGGCTGATATGATCTGCCATATCTGTACTGAATGGAAGGATTTAACTCAATGGACCATGGACTATCCGGACTGGTCCAATCAGTACATGACAAATGACCCATATGTATTGATAGGCTGATACGCTCAGCCATTTGTACTGCTTGGAAGGACCAATTACTGTTTAGACTGGTCCATCAGGCCATGAAAAATCGACCCCTATGTACTAATAGGCTGATATGATCAGCCTTATCTGTACTGAATGGAAGGATTTAACTCAACGGACCATGGACTATCTAGACTTGTCCCATCAGTACATGAAAAATGACCCATATGTACTCATAGGCTGATACGATCAGCCATCCGTACTGCTAGGATGGACCAAGGATTGTCCAGAGTGTTCCATCAGGCCATGAAAAATCGACCCATACATACTGATAGGCTGATATGATCAGCCTTCACCATACTGAAGGGAAAGATTTAATTCAACGGACCATGGACTGTCCATACTGGTCTCATAAGTACATGAAAAATGACCCATACGTACTGATATGCTGATACGATCAGCCATCAGTTCTGCTTGGATGGACCAAGGACTGTCCAGACTGGTGCATTAGGCCATAAAAAATCAATCGATACATACTGATAGGCTGATATGATCAGACTTATCCGTACTGAATGGAAGGATTAACTCAATGGACCATGCATCGTCCATACTGGTCCCATTAGTACATGAAAATGGCCCATACATACTGATAGGATGACACCATCAGCCATCAGTACTCCATGGATGGACCAAGGACTGTCCAGACTGGTCCATCAGGCCATGAAAAATTGACCCACACGTACTGATAAGCTTATATGACTAGCCTTATCAATACTAAATGGAAGGATTTAACTCAACGGATCATGGACTGTCTGGACTGGTCTCATCAATACACGAAAACTGCCAATATGTGTTGATAGGCTGATATGATCAGCCATCCGTACTGCCTGGAAGGACCAAGGACTGTCTAGACTGGTCCATCTGGCCATGAAAAATCAACACATACGTACTGATAAGCTGATATGATCAGCCTTATCCATACTGAATGAAAGGATTTAACTCAACGGATCATGGACTGTCCGGACTGGTCCCATCCATACATGAAAATGACCAATAAGTATTGATAGGCTAATATGATCAGCCATCGTACTGCCTGGAAGGACCAAGGACTGTCCAGACTGGTCCATGAGGCCATGAAAAATCGACGCATGTACTGGTCCACCCGTACTGAATGGAAGAATTTAACTCAATGGACCATGGACTGTCCGGACTGGTCCCATCCATACATGAAAAATGACCCATACATAATGATAGGCTGATACGATCAGCCATTTGTACTGTATGGAAGGACCAATTACTGTTCAGACTGGTCCATCAGGCCATGAAAAATTGACCCATATGTACTAAAAGGCTGTTATGATCAGCCTTATATGTACTGAATTGAAGGATTAACTCAATGGACCATGCACTGTCCAGACTGGTCCCCTCAGTACATGAAAATAACCCATACGTACTGATAGGCTGATACCATTAACAATCAGTACTGCCTGGAAGGACCAAGGATTGTCCAGACTGGTCCATCAGGCCATGAAAAATCGACCCATACGTACTTATAGGCTGATATGATCAGACTTATCCGTACTGAATGAAATTATTTAATTCAACAGACCTTGGACTCTCCGGACTGGTCCCATCAGTACATTAAAAATGACCCATACATAGTGATAGGCTGATACGATCAACCATCCGTACTACCTTGATGGACCAAGGACTGTCCAGACTAGTCGATCAGGCCATGAAAAATCGACCCATACATATCGTCCAAACTAAATGGAAGGATTAACTCAACGGACCATGGACTGTCCGGACTGATCCCATCAGTACATGAAAAATGACCAATACATACTAATAGGCTGATACCATCAGCCATCCGTACTGCCTGGAAGGACCAAGGACTGTTCAGACTGGTCCATCAGGCCATGAAAAATGCACCCCTACGTACTGATAGGCTGATATGATCAGCCTTAACCGTACTAAATGGAAGGATTAAGCACAACATACCATGGACTGTCCGGGCTGGTCCCATCAGTACATGAAACATGACCCATACGTACTGATAGGCTGACACGATCAGCCATCCGTACTGCCTGGAAGTACCAAGGACTGTCCAGACTGGTCCAAGAGGCCATGAAAAATTCACCCCTACGTACTGATAGGCTGATATGATCAGCCTTAACCGTACTAAATGGAAGGATTAAACACAACATACCATGGACTGTCCGGGCTGGTCCAATCAGTACATGAAAAATGCCCCATACATACTGATAGGTTGATATGATCAGCCATCCGTACTGCCTGGAAATACCAAGGACTGTCCAGACTGGTCCAAGAGGCCATGAAAAATTGACCCATATGTATTGATAGGCTGATATTATCAGCTATATCCGAACTGAATGGAAGGACTTCACTCAATGGACCATGGACTGTCCAAACTAGTCCCATATTTACATGAAAAATGACCCATACATAGTGATAGTCTGATACAATCAGCCATCCGTACTGCCTGGAAGGACCAAGGACTTTCAAGACTGTTCCATCAGGCCATGAAAAATCGACCCATACATACTGATAGGCTGATATGGTCAGCCTTATTCAAACTGAATGGAAGGATTTTACTCAACTGACCATGGACTGTACGGACAGGTACCATCAAAACATGAAAATAACCCATACGTACGGATAGGCTGATACCATCAGCCATCAGTACTGCCTGGAAGGACCAAAGACTATCCAGACTGGTCCATCAGACCATGAAAAATCGACCCATACGTACTGATAAGCTGATATGATCAGCCTTATCCATACCCAATGGAAGGATTTAACTCAACGGATCTTGGACTGTCTGGGCTGGTCCCATCAGTACATGAAAAATGACCCATACATACTGATAGACTAATATGATCAGCCATCCGTACTGCCTGGATGGACCAAGGACTGTCCAGAGTGGTCCATCAGACCATGAAAAATTGACCTATACGTACTGATAGGCTGATATGATCAGTCTTATCCGTATTTAATGAAATTATTTAATTCAACAGACCTTGGACTGTCCGGACTGGTGCCATCAGTACATGAAAAATGACCCATACATACTGATAGGCTGATACAATCAGCCTTATCCATACCGAATGGAAGGATTTAACTCAACGGATCTTGGACTATCTGAACTGGTCCCATCAGTACATGAAAAATGATCCATAAATACTGATAGGCTGATACGATCAGCCAACCGTACTGCATTGATGGACCAAGGACTGTCCAGACTAGTCGATCAGGCCATGAAAAATCGACCCATACATATTGTCCAAACTAAATAGAAGGATTAACTCAACAGACCATGAACTGTCTGGACTGATCCCATCAGTACATGAAAAATGAGCAATACATACTGATAGGCTGATACCATCAGCCATCCGTACTGCCTGGAAGGACCAAGGACTATCCAGATTGGTCCATCAGGCCATGAAAAATCGATACATACATACTGATAGGCTGATATGATCAGCCTTATACGTACTAAATGGAAGGATTTAACTCAACAGACCATGGACTGTCCAGGCTGCTCCCATCAGTACATGAAACATGAGCCATACGTACTGATAGGCTGACACGATCAGCCATCGGTACTGCCTGGAAGGACCAAGGACTGTTCAGACTGGTCCATCAGGCCATGAAAAATGCACCCCTACGTCCTGATAGGCTGATATGATCAGCCTTAACCGTACTAAATGGAAGGATTCAACGCAACATACCATGGACTGTCCGTGCTGGTCCCATTAGTACATGAAAAATGGCCCATACATACTGATAGGTTGATATGATCAGCCATCCGTACTGCCTGGAAGTACCAAGGACTGTCCAGACTGGTCCAAAAGGCCATGAAAAATTGACCCATATGTACTAATAGGCTGATATTATCAGCTTTATCCGAACTGAATGGAAGGACTTCACTCAATGGACCATGGACTGTCCAAACTAGTCCCATATTTACATGAAAAATGACCCATACATACTGAAGTCTGATACAATCAGCCATCCGTACTGCCTGGAAGGACCAAGGACTTTCAAGACTGTTCCATCAGGCCATGAAACATCTACCCATACATACTGATAGGCTGATATGGTCAGCCTTATTCAAACTGAATGGAAGGATTTTACTCAACGGACCATGGACTGTACGAAGAGGTCCCATCAAAACATGAAAATAACCCATATGTACTGATAGGCTAATACCATCAGACATCCGTACTCCCTAGAAGGACAAAGGATTGTCCAGACTGGTCCATCAGGCCATGAAAAATCGACCCATACATACTGATAAGCTGAAATGATCACCCTTATCCGTATTGAATGGAAGCATTTAACTCAACAGACCATGGACGGTCCAGACAAGTCCCATCAGTACATGAAAAAATGACCCATATGTACTGATAGGATGATCATATCCATCCATACTGCCTGGAATGACCACAGACTGTCCAGAGTGGCCCATCAAGCCATGAAAAATCGAGCCATACATACCGATAGTCAGATATGAAAAGCCTTATCCAAACTGAATGGAAGGATTTAACTCAACGGACCATGGACGGTATGGACTGTTACCATCAGTACATAAAAAACAACCCATACGTACTGATATGCTGATACCATTAGCCATCCGTACTGCCTGGATGGACCAAGGACTGTCCAGACTAGTCCAATAGCCCATGAAAAATAACACATACGTACTGATAGGCTGATACGATCAGCCATCCGTACTGCCTGGAAGGACCAAGGACTTTCAAGACTGTTCCATCAGGCCATGAAAAATCGACCCATACATACTGGTAGGCTGATATGGTCAGCCTTATTCAAACTGAATGGAAGGATTTTACTCAACTGACCATGGACTGTACGGACAGGTCCCATCAAAACATGAAAATAACCCATACGTACGGATAGGCTGATACCATCAGCCATTAGTACTGCCTGGAAGGACCAAAGACTGTCCAGACTGGTCCATCAGACCATGAAAAATCGACCCATACGTACTGATAAGCTGATATGATCAGCCTTATCCATACCGAATGGAAGGATTTAACTCAACGGATCTTGGACTGTCTGGACTGGTCCCATCAGTACATGAAAAAGGTCCCATACATACTGATAGACTAATATGATCAGCCATCCGTACTGCCTGGATGGACCAAGGACTGTCCAGAGTGGTCCATCAGACCATGAAAAATTGACCTATACGTACTGATAGGCTGATATGATCAGCCTTATCCGTATTTAATGAGATTATTTAATTCAACAGACCTTGGACTGTCCGGACTGGTGCCATCAGTACTGATAGGCTGATACAATCAGCCTTATCCATACCGAATGGAAGGATTTAACTCAACGGATCTTGGACTATCTGAACTGGTCCCATCAGTACATGAAAAATGATCCATAAATACTGATAGGCTGATACGATCAGCCAACCGTACTGCCTTGATGGACCAAGGACTGTCCAGACTAGTCGATCAGGCCATGAAAAATCGACCCATACATATTGTCCAAACTAAATAGAAAGATTAACTCAACGGACCATGGACTGTCCGGACTGATCCCATCAGTACATGAAAAATGAGCAATACATACTGATAGGCTGATACCATCAGCCATCCGTACTGCCTGGAAGGACCAAGGACTATCCAGATTGGTCCATCAAGCCATGAAACATTGATACATACATACTGATAGGCTGATATGATCAGCCTTATCCGTACTAAATGGAAGGATTTAACTCAACCGACAATGGACTGTCCAGGCTGGTCCCATCAGTACATGAAACATGACCCATACGTACTGATAGGCTGACACGATCAGCCATCCGTACTGCCTGGAAGGACCAAGGACTGTTCAGACTGGTCCATCAGGCCATGAAAAATGCACCCGTACGTACTGATAGGCTGATATGATCAGCCTTAACTGTACTAAATGGAAGGATTCAACGCAACATACCATGGACTGTCCGTGCTGGTCCAATTAGTACATGAAAAATGGCCCATACATACTGATAGGTTGATATGATCAGCCATCCGTACTGCTTGGAAGTACCAAGGACTGTCCAGACTGGTCCAAAAGGCCATGAAAAATTGACCCATATGTACTAATAGGCTGATATTATCAGCTTTATCCGAACTGAATGGAAGGACTTCACTCAATGGACCATGGACTGTCCAAACTAGTCCCATATTTACATGAAAAATGACCCATACATACTGAAGTCTGATACAATCAGCCATCCATACTGCCTGGAAGGACCAAGGACTTTCAAGACTGTTCCATCAGGCCATGAAACATCTACCCATACATACTGATAGGCTGATATGGTCTGCCTTATTCAAACTGAATGGAAGGATTTTACTCAACGGACCATGGACTGTACGAAGAGGTCCCATCAAAACATGAAAATAACCCATATGTACTGATAGGCTAACACCATCAGATATCCGTACTGCCTAGAAGGACAAAGGATTGTCCAGACTGGTCCATCAGGCCATGAAAAATCGACCCATACATACTGATAAGCTGAAATGATCACCCTTATCCGTATTGAATTGAAGCATTTAACTCAACAGACCATGGACGGTCCAGACAAGTCCCATCAGTACATGAAAAAATGACCCATATGTACTGATAGGATGATCATATCCATCCATACTGCCTGGAATGACCACAGACTGTCCAGAGTGGCCCATCAAGCCATGAAAAATCGAGCCATACATACCGATAGTCAGATATGAAAAGCCTTATCCAAACTGAATGGAAGGATTTAACTCAACGGACCATGGACGGTATGGACTGTTACCACCAGTACATAAAAAACAACCCATACGTACTGATATGCTGATACCATTAGCCATCCTTACTGCCTGGATGGACCAAGGACTGTCCAGACTAGTCCAATAGCCCATGAAAAATAACCCATACGTACTGATAGGCTGATACGATCAGCCATCCGTACTGCCTGGAAGGACCAAGGACTTTCAAGACTGTTCCATCAGGCCATGAAAAATTGACCCATACATACTGGTAGGCTGATATGGTCAGCCTTATTCAAACTGAATGGAAGGATTTTACTCAACTGACCATGGACTGTACGGACAGGTCCCATCAAAACATGAAAATAACCCATACGTACGGATAGGCTGATACCATCAGCCATCAGTACTGCCTGGAAGGACCAAAGACTGTCCAGACTGGTCCATCAGACCATGAAAAATCGACCCATACGTACTGATAAGCTGATATGATCAGCCTTATCCATACCGAATGGAAGGATTTAACTCAACGGATCTTGGACTGTCTGGACTGGTCCCATCAGTACATGAAAAAGGTCCCATACATACTGATAGACTAATATGATCAGCCATCCGTACTGCCTGGATGGACCAAGGACT
>MU106733.1:44460-63231 GCA_012274485.2 Sinapis alba
CTGATACAATCAGCCATCCGTACTGCCTGGAAGGACCAAGGACTTTCAAGACTGTTCCATCAGGCCATGAAAAATCGACCCATACATACTGATAGGCTGATATGGTCAGCCTTATTCAAACTGAATGGAAGGATTTTACTCAACGGACCATGGACTGTCTGGACAGGTCCCATCAAAACATGAAAATAACCCATACATACTGATAGGCTGATACCATCAGCCATCCATACTGCCTGGAAAGACCAAGGACTATCTAGACTGGTCCACAAGGCCATGAAAAATTGGCCCATACATACTGATAGGCTGATATGATCAGCCTTATCCGTACTAAATGGAAGGATTTAACTCAACGGACCATGGACTGCCAGGCTGGTCCCATCAGTACATGAAACATGACTCATACGTTCTGATAGGCTGACAAGATTAGCCATCCGTACATGAAACATGACTCATACGTTCTGATAGGCTGACAAGATTAGCCATCCGTACAGCCTGGAAGGACCAAGGATAGTTCAGACTGGTCCATCAGGCCATGAAAAATGGACCCCTACGTACTGATAGGCTGATATGATCAGCCTTAACCGTACTAAATGGAAGGATTTAACGCAACAGACCATGGACTGTCCGGGCTGGACCCATCAGTCCATGAAAAATTTTCCATACGTACGGATAGGTTGATATGATCAGCCATACGTACTGCTTGGAAGTACCAAAGTACTTTCCAGACTGGTCCAAGAGGCCATGAAAAATCAACCCATATGTACTGATAGGCTGATATTATCAGCTTTATCCGAACCGAATGGAAGGAGTTCACTTAATGGACCATGGACTGTCCAAACTAGTCCCATATTTACATGAAAAATGACCCATACATACGGATAGTCTGATACAATCAGCCATATGTACTGCCTGGAAGGACCAAGGACTTTCAAGACTGTTCCATCAGGCCATGAAAAATCGACCCATACATACTGATAGGCTGATATGGTCAGCCTTATTCAAACTGAATGGAAGGATTTTACTCAACGGACCATGGACTGTCTGGACAGGTCCCATCAAAACATGAAAATAACCCATACATACTGATAGGCTGATAATATCAGCCATCCATACTGCCTGGAAAGACCAAGGACTGTCTAGACTGGTCCATAAGGCCATGAAAAATTGACCCATACATACTGATAGGCTTATATGATCAGCCTTATCCGTACTAAATGGAAGGATTTAACTCAACGGACCAAGGACTGCCAGGCTGGTCCCATCAGTACATGAAACATGACCCATACGTTCTGATAGGCTGACAAGATTAGCCATCCGTACAGCCTGGAAGGACCAAGGACAGTTCAGACTGGTCCATCAGGCCATGAAAAATGGACCCCTACGTACTGATAGGCTGATATGATCAGCCTTAACCGTACTAAATGGAAGGATTTAACGCAACAGACCATGGACTGTCCGGGCTGGACCCATCAGTACATGAAAAATTTTCCATACGTACGGATAGGTTGATATGATCAGCCATACGTACTGCCTGGAAGTACCAAAGTACTTTCCAGACTGGTCCAAGAGGCCATGAAAAATCGACCCATATGTACTGATAGGCTGATATTATCAGCTTTATCCGAACCGAATGGAAGGAGTTCACTTAATGGACCATGGACTGTCCAAACTAGTCCCATATTTACATGAAAAATGACCCATACATACGGATAGTCTGATACAATCAGCCATATGTACTGCCGGGAAGGACCAAGGACTTTCAAGACTGTTCCATCAGGCCATGAAAAATCGACCCATACATACTGATAGGCTGATATGGTCAGCCTTATTCAAACTGAATGGAAGGATTTTACTCAACGGACCATGGACTGTCTGGACAGGTCCCATCAAAACATGAAAATAACCCATACATACTGATAGGCTGATACCATCAGCCATCCATACTGCCTGGAAAGACCAAGGACTATCTAGACTGGTCCATCAGGCCATGAAAAATTGACCCATACATACTGATAGGCTGATATGATCAGCCNNTGGAAGGACCAAGGACTTTCAAGACTGTTCCATCAGGCCATGAAAAATCGACCCATACATACTGATAGGCTGATATGGTCAGCCTTATTCAAACTGAATGGAAGGATTTTACTCAACGGACCATGGACTGTCTGGACAGGTCCCATCAAAACATGAAAATAACCCATACATACTGATAGGCTGATACCATCAGCCATCCATACTGCCTGGAAAGACCAAGGACTATCTAGACTGGTCCATCAGGCCATGAAAAATTGACCCATACATACTGATAGGCTGATATGATCAGCCTTATCCGTACTAAATGGAAGGATTTAACTCAACGGACCATGGACTGCCAGGCTGGTCCCATCAGTACATGAAACATGACCCATACGTTCTGATAGGCTGACAAGATCAGCCATCCGTACAGCCTGGAAGGACCAAGGACAGTTCAGACTGGTCCATCAGGCCATGAAAAATGGACCCCTACGTACTGATAGGCTGATATGATCAGCCTTAACCGTACTAAATGGAAGGATTTAACGCAACAGACCATGGACTGTCCGGGCTGGACCCATCATTACATGAAAAAATTTCCATACGTACGGATAGGTTGATATGATCAGCCATACGTACTGCCTGGAAGTACCAAAGTACTTTCTAGACTGGTCCAAGAGGCCATAAAAAATCGACCCATATGTACTGATAGGCTGATATTATCAGCTTTATCCGAACCGAATGGAAGGACTTCACTTAATGGACCATGGACTGTCCAAACTAGTCCCATATTTACATGAAAAATGACCCATACATACGGATAGTCTGATACAATCAGCCATATGTACTGCCTGGAAGGACCAAGGACTTTCAAGACTGTTCCATCAGGCCATGAAAAATCGACCCATACATACTGATAGGCTGATATGGTCAGTCTTATTTAAACTGAATGGAAGGACTCTACTCAACGGACCATGGACTGTCTGGACAGGTCCCATCAAAACATGAAAATAACCCATACGTACTGATAGGCTAATACCATCAGACATCCGTACTGCCTGGAAGGACAAAGGACTGTCCAGACTGGTCCATCAGGCCATGAAAAATCGACCCATACATACTGATAGGCTGAAATGATCATCCTTATCTGTATTGGATGGAAGGATTTAACACAACGAACCATGGACGGTCCAGACTAGTCCCATCAGTACATGAAAAAATGACCCATATGTACTGATAGGCTGATACGATCAGCCATCCATACTGCCTAGAAGGACCACAGACTGTCCAGACAGGTCCATCAGGCCATGAAAAATTGACCCATACATACCGATAGGCAGATGAAAAGCCTTATCCAAACTGAATGGAAGGATTTAACTCAACGGACTATGGACGGTATGGACTGGTTCCATCAGTACATGAAAAATCACCCATACGTACTGATAGGCTGATACGATCAACCATCCATACTGCCTGGAAGGACCAAGGACTGTCCAGACTGGTCCATCAGGTCATGAAAAATCGACCCATACGTATTGATATGCTTATATGACCATCCTTATCCATATTGAATGGAAGGATTTAACTCAACGTATCATGGACTGCATGGACTGGTCTCATCAGTACATGAACCATGACCAATACGTATTGATAAGCTGATACGATCCGCCATCCATACTGCCTGGAAGGACCAAGGACTGTTCAGACTGGTCCATCTGGCCATGAAAAATCAACCAATACGTATTGATAAGCTGATATGATCAGCCTTATCCATACTGAATGAAAGGATTTAACACAACGGATCATGGACTGTCTGGACAGCTCCCATCAATACATGAAAAGACCAACAAGTATTGATAAGCTAATACTATCAGCCATCCGTACGGCCTGGAAGGACCAAGGACTGTCCAGACTGGTCAATCAGGCCATGAAAAATCGACCCATACATACTGATAGGCAGATATGATAAGCCTTATCTTAAGTGAATGAAAGGATTTAACTCAACAGACCATGGACGGTATGGACTGGTCCCATCAGTACATGAAAAACGACATATACATACTGATATGCTGATACCATCAGCCATACATACTTCTTGGATGGACAAGGGACTGTCCAGACTGGTCCATTAGGCCATGAAAAATCAACCTATACGTACTGATAGGCTTATATGATCAGCCTTATCCGTACTGAATAGAAGGATTAACTCAACACACCATGAACTGTCCGAACTGGTCCCATCAGTACATGAAAAATAACCATACGTACTTATAGGCTGATACAATCAGCCATCCGTACTGACTGGAAGGACTAAGGAGTGTCTAGACTGGTCCATCAGGCCATTAAAAATTGACCCATATGTACTGATATGCTGATATGATCAGTCTTATCCATACTGAAAGGAAGGATTTAACTCAACGGACCATGAACTGTCCGGCATGTTCCAATAATTACATGAAAAATGACCCATAGGTACTGATAGGCTGATACGATCAGCCATCCGTACTGCGCGGAAGGACCAAGGACTGTCCAGGCTGGTCCATCAGGCCATGAAAAATCGACCCATACATACCGATAGGCAGATGAAAAGCCTTATCCAAACTGAATGGAAGGATTTTAACTCAACGTACCATGGACGGTATGGACTGGTTCAGTCAGTACATGAAAAACAACCCATACGTACCGATATGCTGATATCATTAGCCATCCGTACTGCCTGGATGGACCAAGGACTGTCCAGACTGGTCAATTAGGCCATGAAAAATCAACCCATACGTACTGATAGATTTATATGATCAGCCTTATCCGTACTGAATAGAAGGATTAACTCAACACACCATAAACTGTCCGAACTGGTCCCATTAGTACATGAAAATAACCCATACATACTGATAGGCTGATATGATCAGCCATATCTGTATTGAATAGAAGGATTTAATACAACGGACCATGGACGGTCCAGACTGGTCCCATCAGTACATGAAAAAATGACCCATATGTACTGATAGGCTGATACGATCATCCATCCATACTGCCTAGAAGGACCACAGACTGTCCAGGCTGGTCCATCAGGCCATGAAAAATTGACCCATACATACCGATAGGCAGATGAAAAGCCTTATCCAAACTGAATGGGAGGATTTAACTCAACGGACCATGGACGGTATGGACTGGTTCATCAGTACATGAAAAACGACCCATACGTACTGATATGCTGATACCATTAGCCATCCGTACTGCCTGGATGGACCAAGGACTGTCCAGACTGGTCCATTAGGCCATGAAAAATCAAACCATATGTACTGATAGGTTTATATGATCAGCCTTATTCGTACTGAATAGAAGGATAAACTCAACAGACCATAAACTGTCCGAACTGGTCCCCATTAGTACATGAAAAATAACCCATACGTACTGATAGGCTGATACGATCAGCCATCTGTACTACCTGGAAGGACTAAGGAGTGTCTAGACTGGTCCATCAGGCCATGAAAAATTGACCCATATGTACTGATATGCTGATATGATAATCCTTATCCATACTGAATGGAAGGAATTAACTCAACGGAACATGAACTGTCCGGCCTGTTCCAATAATTACATGAAAAATGACCCATACGTACTGATAAACTGATACGATCAACCATCCATACTGCCTGGAAGGACGAAGGACTGTCCAGACTGGTCCATCAGGTCATGAAAAATTGACCCATACGTATTGATAGGTTTATATGACCATCCTTATCCATACTGAATGGAAGGATTTAACTCAACGGATCATGGACTGTATGGACTGGTCTCATCAGTACATGAAACATGACCAATACATATTGATAAGCTGATACGATCCGCCATCCATACTGCCTGGAAGGAACAAGGACTGTCCAGACTGGTCCATCTGGCCATGAAAAATCAACCAATACGTATTGATAAGCTGATATGATCAGACTTATCCATACTGAATGAAAGGAATTAACACAACTGATCATGGACTGGTCCCATAAATACATGAAAAGACCAACAAGTATTGATAAGCTAATACTATCAGCAATCCGTACGGCCTGGAAGGACCAAGGACTGTCCAGTCTGGTCCATCAGGCCATGAAAAATCGACCCATACACACTGATCGGCAGATATGATAAGCCTTATCCAAACTGAATGGAAGGATTTAACTCAACAGACCATGGACGGTATGGACTGGTTCCATCAGTACATGAAAAACGACCTATATGTACTGATATGCTGATACCATCAGCCATACGTACTTTCTGGATGGACAAAGGACTGTCCAGACTGGTCCATTAGGCGATGAAAAATCAACCCATACGCATTCATAGGCTTATATGATCATACTTATCCGTACTGAACAGAAGGATTAACTCAACAAACCATGAACTGTCCGAACTGGTCCCATCAGTACATGAAAAATAACCCATACGTACTGATAGGGTGATACAATCAGCCATCCGTACTGCCTAGAAGGACTAAGGAGTCTCTAGAATGGTCCATCCGGCTATGAAAAATCGACCCATATGTACTGATACGCTGATATGATCATCCTTATCCATACTGAATGAAAGGATTTAACTCAACGGACCATGAACTGTCCGGCCTGTTCCAATAATTACATGAAAAATGACCCATACGTACTGATAGGCTGATACGATCATCCATCCGTACTGCCTGGAAGGACCAAGGACTGTCCAGACTGGTCCATCAGGTCATGAAAAATCGACCCATACGTACTGATAGGCTTATATGACCATCCTTATCCAAACTGAATGGAAGGATTTAACTCAACGGACCAGAATTGTCAGGCCTGTTCCAATAATTACATGAAAAATGACCCATACGTACTGATAGGCTGATACGATAAGCCATCTGTACTGCTTGGAAGGAGCAAGGACTGTCCAGATTAGTCCATCAGGTCATGGAAAATCGACCCATACGTACTGATAGGCTTATATGACCATCCTTATCCATACTGAATGGAAGGATTTAACTCAACGGATCATGGACTGTATGGACTGGTCTCATCAGTACATGAAAAATGACCAATACGTATTGATAAGCTGATACGATCAGCCATCTATGCTGCCTGGAAGGACCAAGGACTGTCCACACTAGTCCAGCTGGCCATGAAAAATCGACCCATACGTACTGATAAGCTGATCTGATCAGACTTATCCATACTGAATGAAATGATTTAACTCAACGGATCATGGACTATCCGGACTGGTCCCATTAATACATGAAAAAGACCACAAGTATTGATTAGCTAATACGATCAGCCATCCGTACTGCCTGGAAGGACCAAGGACTGTCCAGACTGGTCCATCAGGCCATGAAAATCGACCCATACATACCGATAGGCAGATATGCTAAGCCTTATCTTAAGTGAAATGAAGGATTTAGATGGACCAGTCTAGACAGTCCTTGGTCCTTCCAGGAAGTACGGATGGCTGATCGTATCAGCCTATCAATAATTTCATGTACGGATGAGACCAGTCCGGACAGTCCATGATCTGTTGAGTTAAATCCTTCCATTCAGTATTGATAAGGCTGGTCATATAAGCCTATCAGTATGTATGTGTTTATTTTTCATGACCTGATGGACCAGTCTGGGCAGTCCTTGGTCCTTCCAGGCACTATGGATGGCTGATCGTATCAGTCTATCAGTACGTATGGGTCATTTTTCATGTACTGATGGGACCAGTCCGGGCAGTTCATGGTCTGTTGAGTTAAATCCTTCTATTCAGTATGGTTAAGGCTGATCATATAAGCATCTCAATACGTATGGGTCGATTTTTCATGGCCTGATTGACTAGTTTGGAGAGTCCTTGGTCCTTCCAGGAACTAGGGATGGCTGATCGTATCAGCCTATCAGTACGTATGGGTCATTTTTCATGTACTGATGGGACCAGTCCGGACAGTTCATGGTCCATTGAGTTGAATCATTCCATTCAGTACGGTTAAGGCTGATTGGATCAGCCTATCAGTATGTATAGGTCGATTATTCATGGCCTGATGGACCACTCCGGACAGTCCTTGGTCCATCCTAGAAGTACTGATGGCTGATCGTATCAGCCTATCAGTATGTATGGGTCATTTTTCATGTATTGATGGGACCAGTCTGGACAGTCAATTGTCTGTTGAATTAAATCATTCCATTAAGTTCGGATAAGGCTGATCATATCAGCCTATCAGTACGTGTGGGTCAATTTTTCATGGCCTGATGGACCAGTCTGGACAGTCCTTGGTCCATCCAGGCAGTACTGATGGCTGATGGTATCAGCCTATCAGTATACGTATGGGCCATTTTCATGTACTGATGGGACCAGTCTGGACAGTGCATGGTCTATTGAGTTAAATCCTTCCATTCAGTGCGGATATGGCAGATCATATCAGCCTATCAGTACGTATGGTTCAACTTTTTATGGCCTGATGGACCAGTCTGGATAGTAATTGGGCCTTCCAAGCAGTACGAATGGCTGATCGTGTCAGCCTATCAGTACATATGGGTCATTTTTCTTGTACTGATGGCACCAGTCCGGACAGTCCATGGTCCATTGTGTTAAATCCTTCCATTCAGTACGGATAAGGCTGATCATATCAGCCTATCAGTACGTATGGGTCGATTTTTCATGGCTTGATGGACCAGTCTGGACAGTCCTTGGTCCTTCCAGGCAGTACGGATAGCTGATCGTATTAGCCTATCATATTGAATGGAAGGATTTAACTCAATGGACCATGTACTGTCCGGACTGGTCCCATCAGTACATGAAAAATGACCCATACGTAATGATAGGCTGATACGATCAGCCATTCGTACTGCTTGAAAAGACCTATTACTGTTCATACTAGTCCATCAGCCCATGAAAAATCAACCCATATGTACTGAAAGGCTGTTATGATCAGCCTTATCCGTATTGAATGGAAGGATTTAACTCAATGGAACATGGACTGTCCGGACTCGTCCCATCAGTACATAAAAAAATGGCCCATACGTACTGATAGGCTGATACGATCAGCCATCCGTACTTCCTGGAAGGACCAAGGACTCTCCAGACTGGTCCATCAGGACATGAAAAATCAACCCATATGTACTGATAGGTTTTTATAACCAGCCTTATCCGTACTGAATGGAAGAATTTAACTCAACGGACCATGGACTGTATGGACTGGTCCCATCAGTACATGAAAAATGACCCATACGTAATGATATGATGATACGATCAGCCATTCGTACTGCTTGGAAGGACCAATTACTGTTCAGACTGGTACATCAGGCCATGAAAAATCGACCCATATGTACTGAAAGGCTGTTATGATCAGCCTTATTCGTACTGAATGGAAGGATTTAACTCAATGGACAATGGACTGTCCGGACTGGTCCCATCAGTACATGAAAAATGACCCATACGTAATGATAGGCTGATACGATCATCCATTCGTACTGCTTGGAAAGGCCAATTAAAATGACTTCTTTCCTTCTCTCTCTCTCTCTCTCTCTCTCTTTAGCCACATTTTGGAGTGTCTTTTGTGTGTGTTGGAAGAATGAAACTTATGGGGGTGCATTGGTATATATAGAAATCACCGACAAAACATATCAAACCACACCGGCGCCTGTGTGTAATCCTCCATGCTTCCGGTCGCATGCACGGTGACACACGGGGGTCCACATGCCATCGTTCATGTCTAAGGGCCATGCAGGAAGACACCTCAAAGTCCACATGTGTCTCAGCATGCACACACTCCATGCGTTGTGACACAACGTCCCCTGCGTCTCGATCAACATGCTTCGGTTGCATGCACGACACCTCGTGCTCCACATGGCTGGATGCATGACCAGGATGGCATGAAAGCTGACACCACATGCTCTAGATGTCTGGTACACGTCCTGCCTGCATGCAAAGCAATACCACAGCGCCCACATGTCGATCAGCATGCCTCGGTTGCAGGTATGTTGACATCTCGTGCTTATGCATGTCAAGCTGCATGTGTTGCTTCCATGCGCGATGACACCTCATGCTTCAGTTGACAGGTATCTTTCTAAACACTTGACACCACGTCCTGATCCCTCATATCAAGCCACCTCAACCTTTTCGGTCCATTCGTCTTATTTCGGTCCTCCCGACATATTTTTGACCCGCGATTAATCACGAATAACTTTCTGCTCCCAATCTGATGCACTGAATATTTTTTAATAAACTCCAGATGAATTCTTACCTTGACGGAAAATATTTCCCAATCCTCCGGCCTCCCAGAGAAATTTCATAATACCAAAATTAGGGTTTTCGCCCAACTTTGGGTTTTCCCGTCGTTCTTTGATCTCGACCATTATACCCCTTCTGGAGGGTTATTACATAGGGTGTATGTGCTACTAGTCCGAAGAAGGCGTGCTTGATTTCAAAATCGTGTCTGTGAAAAGATGGAGGATGAATGGTGGATTTGTTGGCGTAGTACTGGTCTGGACGGTTGTAGTCAGCCAGTGTTCTCTGAGCAGCTTGGGCATTAGGTTTAGGTTGAGATTCTGCAGCGTCTGCTTCTGCTTCTGCATCAGGGATTATAATCCTCTCATCGTATACCTTTTGACATGCTGCATTACACAGGTGACCATCAGGGTTACGCAGGTCTCCGGTCTCACCCCTAACTAGTATTAAAGTCGCAACCATCTGAAAACTCGTTTGTGTCTGTTGATCGATGTATGTAGGTTGACATTGGTCGATGCTATGTGATCGATGTCAGTCAGCAGTAGAGTTCGGATGATGGTCAATCAGTCCGTGAAGAAGTGTCGGTCAACGCGGTACTAGTGTCATCGATCGATGCTTGTCGTTTTTCTCTACGGATCGAGCGTTCATATCTGTCAGGGTCAGAGGGTGATGTCAGTTCTTGTCGTTTGTTGCTTCTGGTGCTTCTTTGCATGTACCTGAAAACGATGGAAAGAAAAATTATTAGTAACTTTTTAAAAATCAGTAACAAACCTAGACTAAAGCCTATAAATTAAATCTAATGGCGATCTATACTCCCCGGCAACGGCGCCAAATTTGACGTGGTGTGTATTTTGTTTTAGCAGGGTAATAAATATCCGGAACAATCAACAGTCAAATTAACCATGATCTTAAAACACTTTATAATACTCTTGCCAAAAGAGATCAATTGTAGTACTCAGGGATCGAATCCACCGAGAGCAAAGGCACAAATTAGATTTCTTATTTCTAAAGACTAAGCTAGGTGAATATATATATTGGTAATGAATAATCAGATTAAGGAACTATTCTTTGTCAACAAGTAGGATGTAATATGGAAATATGCAAATAATGCAAATATGGAAATATTCTAGATGTAAATATAAATGTAAATATGCTAAATCTAGGGTTTCAAGCTTTATGAATTATAATGGATAGGAGACACGAAAATGTAAATATTCTAGAACTCAAAAGTTAACTATTCTGACCCCTTTTAACTCCAACTCTCGATGCGAGCAAAAGGAACAACCATCGATCGACGGCTAAGGCCTGGTGTCGATCGACGGTGAAATCAGAAGGAAGTATGGGAGAGATTTGATAAGTCCAGCAGACTTATTAGATCAGCTCTCGCATGTATCTAACAAGCTAGTTCAACAAAATCTATTCTGGCACGGAACCTACTTTTGTAGTTGTCCATGTCCTAATAATCTTTGAAATTTCATCGCCGAAAGGCCCGAGTAATCTTTGAAATTTCATCGCCGATAGGCCTGGGTAATTCAACGGGGAATTCCAAGTAAGCGCGAGTCATCAGCTCTTGTTGACTATGTCCCTGCCCTTTGTACACACCGCTCGTCGCTCCAAACGATTGAATGATCCAGTGAAGTACTCGGATCGCGGCGATGTGGGTGGTTCGCCGTCGGCAAACTCGCGAGAAGTTTTCTAAAACTTATCATTTAGAGGAAGGAGAAGTTGTAACAAGGTTTCCGTATGTGAACCTGTGGAAGGATCATTGTCGTATCCAGGAAACATAACAACCCGAGAACAAGGTAACATCACTCTCGGTGGGCCGGTTTCTTTGCTAATTATGTGCCTGCCGATTCCCTGGTTATGCATTATGTTCCCAGCCAATACTTATGTGTTGGTTGGTTAGTGTGCATTGATTCCGATATCACCAAACCCCAACACAAAAAGTGTCAAGGAAACTTCAACTAGGCAGCCTGCGTTCACCAACCCGGAGACATTGTTTGTGCGGAAGTTATACTGCAATGTAAAGTCTAAAACGACTCTCGGTAATGGATATCTCGGCACTCGCATCGATGAAGAGCATAGCAAAATGCGATACTTGGTGTGAATTGCAGAATCACGTGAACCATCGAGTCTTTGAACACAAATTGCACCCCAAGACTTCTGGCCAAGCGAACTTCTGTCTGAGTGTCACAAATCATCGTCCCCCCATCCTCTCGAGGATATGGGATGGAAGATGGTATCCCGTGTGTTACCACACACGGTTGGCCAAAATCCAAGCTAAGGACACAAGGAGCATCTCGACATGTGGTAGTGAATTCTAAGCTCGTCATATTGTCGGTTGTTCCGGTTTAAAAGCTCTTGATGACTCAAAGTCCTCAACGCGACCCTAGTTCAGTCAGGATCACCCGCTGAGTTTAAGCATATCAATAAACTAAGGATAAGAAACTAACAAGGATTCCCTTTGTAACGGTGAGTAAACCAAGAAGAGCCCCGCTTGAAAGTCCGACGTCTTCGACGTTTGAATTGTAGTCTGGAGAGGTGTCCTCAGCGATAGACCGGGCCCAAGTTCCCTGGAAAGGGGCGCAGAGAGGGTGAGATCCCCGTGGTGCATGGACGGTAAATTTCGTCCAGGGCTAAATATGGACGAGAGACTAATAGGGAACAAGTACCGCAAGGTAAAGATGAAAAGGACTTTGAAAACAGAGTCAAAGAATTCTTGAAATTGTCGGGAGGGAAGCGGATGGGGGCCGGCGATGTGTCTTGGTCGGATGCAAAATGGAGCAATCTGGTCCGCCTACCAATTCAGGGCGTGGACCGGCATGGATTAAGGTTGTGACCTAAACCCGGGATTTTGTTACGCCCGCGGAGACATCGCTGCCTTTATCGTGGTCTGCAGCACGTGCTCAAGGTGTCGGCTTTGGGCTCCCCATTTGACTTGTCTTGAAACATGGACCAAGGAATCTGACATGTGTATGATTCAATGGGAAAACCCGTAAGGCGCAAGGAAGCTGATTGGCGACATCCCTCATGGGTGCATCGCTGACCGACCTTTCTCTTCTTAGAAGGGTTTGAGTGTGAGCGTGCATGTCAGTACCCGAAAGATGGTGAAATATGCCTGAGCGGGGTGAAGCCAGAGGAAACTCTGGTGGAGGCCCGCAGCATTACTGACGTGCAAATCGTTCGTCTGACTTGGGTATAGGGCAAAAGGCTAATCAAAATACATAGTAGCTGGTTCCCTCTGAAGTTTCCCTCAGGAAAGCTGGAGCTTGGAAACGGTTCTATCAAGTAAAGCCAATGATTAGAGGCATCAAGGGCGCAATCGCCTTGACATATTCTCAAACTTTAAATAGGTAGGACGGGGAGGCTACTTTGTTGAGCCATCCCATGGAATCAAGAGCTCCAAGTGGGCAATTTTTGGTAAGTAGAGCTGGCAATGTGGGATGAACCGGAAGCCAAGTTACGGTGCCCAGCTGCACACTAACTTAGAACCCAAAGGGTATTGGTCGATAAGACAACAGGACAGTGGTCATGGAAGTCGAAATCTGCTAAGGAGTGTGTAACAACTCACCTGCTGAATCAACTACCCCCCAAAATGGATGGTGCTGAAGCGCGTGACCTATACTCGGCAGTNGCAATGTGGGATGAACCGGAAGCCAAGTTACGGTGCCCAGCTGCACACTAACTTAGAACCCAAAGGGTATTGGTCGATAAGACAACAGGACAGTGGTCATGGAAGTCGAAATCTGCTAAGGAGTGTGTAACAACTCACCTGCTGAATCAACTACCCCCCAAAATGGATGGTGCTGAAGCGCGTGACCTATACTCGGCAGTCGGGGCAAGAGTCAGACCTCGATGAGTAGGAGGGCACAGCGGTCACTGCAAAACCTAGGGCGCAAGTGACAAATATTCAAATATTCAAATATTCAAATATTCAAAAGATCGGTGTAAATCTTGGTTGTAGTAACAAATATTCAAATGAGAACTTTGAAGTCCGAAGAGGAAAACCATCTGATAGCGCTTATGCACGAAAATTGAAAGGGGATCCGGTTAAAATTCCGGAACCGGGACATGGCGGTTGACGGCAACGTTAGGGAGTCCAGAGACGTCGACGGGAATTCCGGGAAAAGTTATCTTTTCTGTTTCACAACCTTCCCAGCCTAGAAACAGCTAAGCCGGAGGTAGGATCCAACGGCTTGAAGAGCACCGCATGTCGCGTGGTGTCCGGGGAATTCCCGGCGGGCCTTGAAAATCTAGAGGACCAAGTGCCGCTCACGCCTGATTGTACTCATAACCGCATCAGGTCTCCAAGGTGAACAGTCTCTGGTCGATGGAACAATGTAGGCAAGGGAAGTCGGCAAAATGGATTCGTAACTTTGGGAAAATGATTGGATCTGAGGGCTGGGCTCGAGGATCCCAGTTCTGAACCCGTCGACAATTGGTGGATTGCTCGAGCTGCTTGCATGACGAGAATGGGCCGTCGCGTGTCGGCCGGGGGACGTACTGGGAACGATTCTCTCGGGAGTTTCCCCGGGTGTCGAACAACTAACTCAGAACTGGTACAGACAAGGGGAATCTGACTGTTTAATTAAAACAAAGTATTGCGATGATTCCTGCGGATGCTAACGCAATGGGATTTCTGCCCAATGCTCTGAATATCAAAGTGAGGAAATTCAACCAACCGCAGGTAAACGGCAGGAGTAACTATGACTCTCTTAAGGTAACCAAATGCCTTGTCAACTAATTAGTGACGCGAATGAATGGATTAACGATATTCCCACTGTCCCTGTCTACTATCCAGCGAAACCACAACCAAGGGAACGGGCTTGGCAGAATCAGCGGGGAAAGAAGACTGTCAGACCCCTAGACCTGAGTAGGTCCAGTGGGACGAGTCATGGTTCGAGGAAACAAACTAGCCGGTCGTATGACCAGAGGGAAAGCGAGCCATAACTTGAAAATAGGGTTAAGTACGTTAGTTTACTAAGTCTTAACCAAGGAAGAAAGGATACAAAATTGGACAAGATGGACGAGTAGTACGGCAATTTGGTAGCGGGTATGTGAAGATCGGCCGGCTGGGCGATGCTCGGTTTAAGCTCAGTCTAGCTCACACTAAGCTAGGTTTGGTCCATGAGCTGCACCACTAGGTCAGTCAGCTGAACCACTAGGTCAGTCAGCTGAACCAGCTGGGAGTAAGCTCAACTCAGCTAGGAATAGTGTTAAGGTCTTGGGCAGTTGGGCTAGGTCGAGTCAAGGTTGGGTCAGCCGGTTGGGTCTGGTGGTCCGGCTGTTGGGCCAGTGGCTTGGAGAGTCCATAGGCTCGGTCCAGGCCTTGGCAAAGAGTCCAAACCCATATAGGAACTGCTAGTGGGCAGTTATAGGCGAAAGGTTGCATGGGGATGCAGTTAAGGCCGAAGGGATGCGAGGGGACCAAAGGTGCCCATTCGCTTACCAAATGGTGTCCCCTTGGCCAAGGCACTTGCCCACGCCTTTGCCTATATATTGAGGACCATGAGCACGAAAATGGACATCATATTCCATTAGTTTTCTTAAGTAAACACAGAGAGAAAGTCGAGAGAGAGAAAGAAAGAAAGAGAAAGAGAAATCAATCATAAGGATCGATAGTGTGGAGATTTAACCACGACAAGGTTAAGATCGATTGTGGTGAGTCAAGGCCGAGTGGGATGGATCCCAGAGCCAAAGACAAGGAGTTGGAGGAAGGCTCCAAGACTCCAGAACGTGCAATCAAGGTTAGTGGCATGATCATTGGTTCATAGTCAAGACAATCGGACCAATTTGGGTCTATGGCATTGGGCGATTGGTTTATGTCCAATTCTCTTTACTTTGTGAATTCTACACTTCTCTTTTTCTATTTCCTTGGATTTGCAGATTGGTTGTGTGGGAGTTGGTGTCGGATTTGACTTGGATTTGGGCAAAGCCATGTCCATTTGGAAACCATACTCGCTAACCATGACCATGTGTCGGATCTGTTGGTTTGAATGACCATGGCTTGAACTCGGTTTTGGTCTGGTGTATTGTTCGGTTTTGATGGACGCTATTGGGATCTAGATGGGTCACTAATGAATTATAGACTTGGTCCGTCTAGTTAAGTGAATCCAGGGCCAATGGGCCAAGACATGCGGATGATGTAATTGACTATATGATCGGTTCTATGGATTTGCGATTACAAGAGAAGACTTTCACTGGGTTGTTTGGTCAGTGGGGATGGTTTGTTGAATGACCAAGGAACCCGGAGGAATGTTTCATCCAGGTACAGGGTCGTTGACCAAGAAAGAGAACCGGCCAGTCCGTGTACTCAGAAGTGTGGTCGGTATGGATCATTGGCGGCCTTGTTATGTGGTTTGGTGAGATGCTGTTGTTCTTAGATGGTTTTACAAGTTATGGCCGATTGATATATAAGATATAGTAGTGAGGTTTAAGTATTTAGGCAAAGGAACAAAACCGTGCTTTGCTAGATCATTGATAGGATATCAGTTCATGTCTTAATACTTTTTGATATGTGTTTTCAGGAACTGATGCTGATCGTGATCAAGCCAAGTAGCCATGAAGGCTCAGTCAGCGAGAAGTTGTGTGGTGTTGAGGTAGATCATGTTACGGATAAGGCTGATCATATCAGCCTATCAGTACGTATGGGTAAATTTTTTCATGGCCTGATGGACCAGTCTGAACAGTCATTGGTCCTTCCAGGCAGTAGGGATGGCTGAACGTATCAGCCTATCAATATGTATGGGTCATTTTTCATGTACTGATGGGACCAATCCGGACAGTTCATGGTCCGTTGAGTTAAATCTTTCCATTCAGTACGGATAAAGCTGATCATATAAGCCTGTCGGTATGTATGGGTCGATTTTTTATGGACTGATGGACGGAGTCTAGACAGTTCTTGGTTCTTTTTAGTTACATCTTTCCCGTCAGTACGGTTAAGGTTGATCATATCGGTACATATGTGAAAGTGTACTGATGGGATGCATGATCATCCAAGTGTGAACATTTTCCCCTTAGTTTTTATGATCTAATTAAGATCTATGTTTTTGGCGGGATGTATTTTTTGTCGTTTTTTGCTGAAATCTTGGTGCGAGAGTAATTTTACCCAAGTAATAATCTCAAACCTCACGCAAAGTTTTCTTATATAATTGAAATTTTTGTGATTTTTGTCTAAAAGAAGGGGTTGTTACCCCGCCTCCGATTCACGGAGTAAGTAAAATAACGTAAAAAGTAGTTGTATTTCACTTGCGCTAGAGCTCCCACTTATTCTAAACGTCTCCAATCATTTCACAAAGTCGGACTAGAGTCAAGCTCAACAGGGTCTTTGTAACGACCGATCCTGAGGTTCAAGACGCAAATGGATCCGCAGCCTTACCATAGACCATCACATTTTATCTTACTTAGTCATTTTCATTGTAAATGTATTCATAAACAATTCAAATAACAAGTATGACAATGGGTAAATCGGTTTTATTAATAAAAGAACTGAGATTTGTTTACAAAGAACCGAGTTGCACCAGAGGCTATCATAAGTTAATTCCTAACATGATCTACCCAAACACCACACAACTTCTCGCTGACTGAGCCTTCATGGCACCTTGGCTTGATCAGGATCAGCCTCAGTTCC
The DNA here is from genome assembly GCA_012274485.2 of Sinapis alba. NCBI lineage: Eukaryota > Viridiplantae > Streptophyta > Magnoliopsida > Brassicales > Brassicaceae > Sinapis > Sinapis alba. The sequence continues at coordinate 62,318 of MU106733.1, forward strand.
TGAAAACACATATCAACAAGTATCAAGACATGAACCGATATCCTATCAATGATCTTGCAAAGCATGGTTCGGTTCCTATGCCTAAACACTTAAACCTCACTCCTACATCTTATATATCAATCAGCCATAACTTGTAAATCAATCCAAGTACAACCGAATCTCACCGAACCACATAACCAGACCACCAATGATCCATATCGACCACACAAATGAGTACACGTACTGGCCACTTTCCTTAGTTAAACGACCATGTACCTGCATAAAACAACTCCTCTGGGTTCCTTAGTCATTTAACCAACCATCCCCACTGACCAAACAACCCATTGGAAGTCTTTTCTTGTAATCAAAATTCCATATAACCGATCACATGGTCAATCCCATCATTCGCATGTGTTAGCCATTGGTCCTGGATTCACTCAACTGGACCAACCGTCTATGGCCCATTAGTAACCCATCTAGGGATTTATATACTGATGGGACCAGTCTGGACAGTCAATGGTCCGTTGAGTTAAATCATTCCATTCAGTAAGTATAAGGCTGATCATATCAGCCTATCAGTACGTATGGGTCAATTTTTCATGGCCTTATGGACCAGTCTGGACAGTCCTTGGTCCTTCTAGGCAGTACGGATGGCTGATCGTATCAGCCTATAATCACGTATTGGTCATTTTTCATGTACTAAAGGGACCAGTCCTGACAGTCCATGGTCCGTTGAGCTAAATCCTTCAATTCAGTATGGTTAAGGCTGATCATATCAGCCTATCAGTACATATGGGTCGATTTATCATGGCATGATGGACCAGTATGGACAGTCCTTGGTCCTTCCAGGCAGTACGGATGGCTGATTGTATCAGCCTATCAGTACATATGGGTCAATTTTCATATACTGATGGGACCAGTCCAGACAGTCCATG
>MU106733.1:63425-75304 GCA_012274485.2 Sinapis alba
GGTCATTTTTCATGTACTGATGGGACCAGTCTGGACAGTCCATGGTCCGTTGAGTTAAATCCTTCTATTCAGTAAGGATAAGGATGATCATATCAGCCTATCAGTACGTATGTGTTGATTTTTCATGGCCTTATGGACCAGTCTGGACAATCCTTGGTCCTGCAAGGCAGTACGGATGGCTGATCGTATCAGCCTATCACTACGTATGAGTCATTTTTCATCTACTGATGGGACCAGTACGGACAGTCCAAGGTCTGTTGAGTTAAAGCCTTCCTGGCAGTACGGTTAAGGCTGATATGATCAGCCTATCAGTACGTATGGGGTCGATTTTTCATGGCCTGATGGACCTGTCTGGACAGTCTTAGGTCCATCCAGGCAGTACGGATGGCTGATCGTATCAGCCTATCAGTGCGTCTGGGTCGTTTTTATATACTGATGGGACCAGTCTGGACAATCCATGGCCCGTTGAGTTAAATTCTTCCAATCAATACGCATAAGCCTGACCATATCAGCATATCAGTATGTATAGGTCGATTTTTCATGGCCCGATAGACCAGTCTGGACAGTCCTTGGTCCTTCCACGCAATATGGATGGCTGATCGTATCAGCCTATCATCACATATGGGTCATTTTTCATGTAATGATGGGACCAGTTCGGACAGTCCATGGTCTGCTCAGTTAAATCCTTCCACTTTGTATGGATAAGGCTGATAATACCAGCCTATAAGTACGTATGGGTCGATTTTTTATGGCCTGATGGACCAGTCTGGACAGTCATTGGTCCATACAGGCAGTACGGTTGGCTGATCGTATCAGTTTATCAGTACATATGGGTAATTTTTCATGTACTGTTGCAACCAGTCTGGACAGTCCATGGTTCGTTGAGTTAAGTCCTTCCGTTCAGTACGGATAAGGCTGATCAGTAAGTATGGGTTGATTTTTCTTGACATGATGGACCAGTCTAGAACGTACTTGGCCCTTCCAGGCACTACGGATGGCTGATTGTATCAGCCTGAGTACGTATGGGTCATTTTCTTATACTTATGGGACAAGTCTGGACAGTCCATGGTCCATTGATTTAAATCCTTCCATTCAATACGCATAAGCCTGACCATATCAGCATATCAGTATGTATAGGTCGATTTTTCATGGCCCGATGGACCAGTCTGGACAGTCCTTGGTCCTTCCACGCAATACGAATGGCTTATCGTATCAGCCTATCATCACATATGGGTCAGTTTTCATGTAATGATGGGACCAGTCCAGACAGTCCATAGTGTGTTGAGTTAAATCCTTCCACTCAGTACGGATAAGGCTGATCTTATCAGCCTATAAGTACGTATGGGTCGATTTTCCATGGCCTGATGGACCATTATTGACAGTCCTTGGTCCATACAGGCAGTACGGTTGGCTGATCGTATCAGTTTATCAATACATATGGGTAATTTTTCATGTATTGTTGGCACCAGTCTGGACAGTCCATGGTCCGTTGAGTTAAGTCATTCCATTCAATACGGATAAGGCTGATCATATCAGCCTATCAGTACGTATTGGTCGATTTTTCATGACATGATGGACCAGTCTAGAAAGTACTTGGTGCTTTCAGGCAGTACGGATGGCTGATCGTATCAGACTATCAGTACATATGGGTCATTTTTCATGTACTGATGGGACCAGTCTGGACAGTCCATGGTCCGTTGAGTTAAATCCTTCTATTCAGGAAGGATAAGGATGATACTATCAGCCTATCAGTACGTATGTGTTGATTTTTCATGGCCTGATGGACCAGTCTGGACAATCCTTGGTCCTGCAAGGCAGTACGAATGGGTGATCCTATCAGCCTATCACTACGTATGAGTCATTTTTCATGTACTGATGGGACCAGTACAGACAGTCCAAGGCCCATTGAGTTAAATCCTTCCAGGCAGTGTGGTTAAGGCTGATATGATCAGCCTATCAGTACGTATGGGGTCGATTTTTCATGGCCTGATGGACCTGTCTGGACAGTCTTAGGTCCATCCAGGCAGTACGGATGGCTGATTGTATCAGCCTATCAGTACGTATGGGTCATTTTTATATACTGATGGGACCAGTCTGGACAGTCCATGGTCCGTTGAGTTAAATCCTTCCATTCAATACGTATAAGCCTGACCATATCAGCATATCAGTATGTATAGGTCGATTTTTCATGGCCCGATGGACCAGTCTGGACAGTCCTTGGTCCTTGCCCGCAATACGGATGGCTGATCGTATCAGCCTATCATCACATATGGGTCATTTTTCATGTAATGATGGGACCAGTTCGGACAGTCCATGGTCTGTTCAGTTAAATCCTTCCACTCAGTATGGATAAGGCTGATCATACCAGCCTATAAGTACGTATGGGTCGATTTTTTATGGCCTGATGGACCAGTCTGGAAAGTCCTTGGTGCATACAGGCAGTACGGTTGGCTGATCGTATCAGTTTATCAGTACATATGGGTAATTTTTCATGTACTTTTGGGACCAGTCTGGACAGTCCATGGTCCGTTGAGTTAAGTCCTTCCATTCAGTACGGATAAGGCTGATCAGATCAGCCTATCAGTACGTATGGGTCGATTTTTCTTGACATGATGGACCAGTCTAGAGTACTTGTCCCTTCCAGGCAGTACGGATGACTGATTGTATCAGCCTATCAGTACATATGGGTCATTATTCATGTACTGATGGGACCAGTCCGGACAGTCCATTGTCCATTAAGTTAAATCCTTATATTCAGTACGGATAAGGATGATCATATCAGCCTATCAGTACGTATGGGTTGATTTTTCATGGCCTGATGGACCAGTCTTACAGTCCTTGGTCCTGCCAGGCAGTACGGATGGCTGATCGTACCAGCCAATCACTACGTATGGGTCATTTTTTATGTACGGATGGGACCAGTCTGGACAGTCCAAGGTCCGTTGAGTTAAATCCTTCCATTCAGTACGGTTAAGGCTGATATGATCAGCCAATCAGTACGCATGGGTTGATTTTTCATGGCCTGATGGACCAGTCTGGACAGTCTTAGGTCCATCCAGGCAGTACGGATGGCTGATCCTATCAGCCTATCACTACGTATGGGTCATTTTTCATGTACTGATGGGACCAGTCCGGACAGTCCAAGGTCTGTTGAGTTAAATTTTTCCAATCAGAACGGTTAAGGCTGATATTATCAGCCTATCAGTACATATGGGTCGATTTTTCATGGTTTGATGGACCTGTCTGGACAGTCCTAGGTCCATCCAGGCAGTACGGATGGCTAATTGTATCAGCCTACCACTACATATGGGTCATTTTTCATGTACTGATGGGACCAGTCCAGACAGTCCAAAGTCCGTTGAGTTAAATCTTTCCATTCAGTACGGTTAAGGCTCATATGATCAGCCTATCAGTACGTATGGGTAGATTTTTCATGGCCTTATGGACCTGTCTAGACAGTCTTAGGTCCATCCAGGTAGTACGGAAGGCTGATCGTATCAGCCTATCATCACATATGGGTCATTTTTCATGTACTGATGGGACCAGTCCGGACAGTCCATGGTATGTTGAGTTAAATCATTCCACTCAGTATGGATAAGGCTGATCATATCAGCATATAAGTACGTATGGGTCGATTTTTCATGGCCTGATGGACCAGTCTGGAATGTCCTTGGTCCATACAGGCAGTACGGTTGGCTGATCGTATCAGTTTATCAGTACCTATGGGTAATTCTTCATGTGCTGTTGCGAGTAGTATGGACAGTCTATGGTCCGTTGAGTTAAATCCTTCCATTCAGTACGGATAAGGCTGATCATATCAGCCTATCAATACGTATCGGTCGATTTTTCATGACATGGTGGACTAGTCTAGAAAGTACTTGGTCCTTCCAGGCAGTACGGATGGCTGATTGTATCAGCCTATCAGTACATATTGGTCAGTTTTCATGTACTGATGGGACCAGTCCGGACAGTCCATGGTCCGTTGAGTTAAATCCTTCTATAAAGTACGGATAAGGCTGATCATTTAAGCTTATCAATACGTATGGGTTGATTTTTCATGGCCTGATGGACCAGTCTGGACAGTCCTTGGTCCTGGAAGGTAGTACGGATGGCTGATCTCATCAGCTTATGACTACGTATGGGTCATTTTTGATGTACTGATGGGACCAGACCGGACAGTCCATGGTCCGTTGAGTCAAATCCTTCCATTCAGTACAGTAAGGCTGATAATATCAGCCTATCAGTACGTATGGGTGTATTTTTCATGGCCTGAGGGACCAGTCTGGACAGTCCTTTGTCCTGCAAGGCAGTACGGATGGCTGATCGTATCAGCCTATCACTATTTATGGGTCATTTTTTATGTGCTGATGGTACCAGTCCAGACAGTCCATGGTCCGTTGAGTTAAATCCTTCTATTCAGTACAGTTACGGTCGATCATATCGGCCTATCAGTACGTATGGATCATTTTTTCATGGTCTGATGGACATGTCTGTACAGTCCTAGGTCCATCCAGGCAGTACGGATGGCTGATCTTATCAGCCTATCAGTACGTATGGGAGATTTTTATATACTGATGGGACCAGTCTGGACAGTCCATGGTCAGTTGAGTTAAATCATTCCATTCAGTACATGGCTGATCATATCAGCCGATCAATACGTATAGGTTGATTTTTCATGGCATGATGGACCAGTCTGGACAGTCCTTTGTCCTTCTAGGCAGTACGGATGGCTGATCGTATTAGCCTATCATCTCTTATGGGTCATTTTTCATGTAATGATGGGACCAGTCCGGAGAGTCCATGGTCTGTTGAGTTGCATCCTTCCACTCAGTACGGATAAGGATGATCGTATCAGCCTATAAGTACGTATGGGTCGATTTTTCATGGCCTGATGGACCAGTCTGGACAGTCCTTGGTCCCTCCAGGCAGTACGGTTGGCTGATCGTATCAGTTTCTCGTATGGGTAATCTTTCATGTAGTAATCGGACCAGTATGGACAGTCCATGGTCCGTTGAGTTAATTCCTTCCATTCAGTACGGATAAGGCTGATCATATCAGCCTATCAGTACGTATGGATTGATTTTTCATGACATGATGGACCAGTCTAGAAAGTACTTGGTCCTTCCAGGCAGTACGGATGGCTAATTGTATCAGCCTATCAGTACATATGTGTCATTTTTCATGTACTGATGGGACCAGTCTGGATAGTCCATAGTCCGTTGAGTTAAATCCTTCTATTCAGTACAGATAAGGCTGATTATATCACCCTATAAGTACGTATGGGTTGATTTTTCTTTGCCTGATGGACATGTCTGGACAGTCCTTGGTCCTACCAGGCAGTACGGATGGTTGATCGTATCAGCCTATCACTACGTATGGGTCTTTTTCATGTACTGATGGGACCAGTCCGGACAGTCCATGGTCTGTTGAGTTAAATCCTTCCACTCAGTCCAGATAAGGCTGATCATATCAGCCTATCAGTATGTATAGGTCGATGTTTCATGGCCTAATGGACCAGTCTGGACAGTCCTTGGTCCATCCAGGCAGTACGGATGGCTTTTCGTATTAGCCTATCATCACGTATGGGTCATTTTTCATGTACTGATGGGACCAATCCAGACAGTCCATAGTCTGTTGAGTTAAATCCTTCCATTCAGTAGAGTTAAGGCTTATCATATAAGCCTATCAGTACGTATGAGTCGTTTTTTTGATGGCCTGATGTACCAGTCTGGATAGTCCCTTGTCCATCTAGGCAGTACAGATGGCTGATCGTATCAGCCTATCAGTACATATGGGTAATTTTTCATGTACTCTTGGGACCAGCCTAGCCAGTCCATGGTCCATTGAGTTAAATCCTTCCATTCATAACGGATAAGGCTGATCATATCAGCCTATCAGTACAAATGGGTCGATTTTTCATGAAATGATGGACAAGTTTGGACAGTCCTTTGTCCTTCCAGGCAGTACGGATGGCTGATCGTATCAGTCTATTAGTACATATGAGTCATTTTTCATGTACTGATGGAACCAGTCCGGACAGTCAATGGTCCGTTGAGTTAAATCCTTCAATTCAGTAAGGTAAAGACTGATCATATCAGCCTATCAGTACGTATGGGTCGATTTTTCATCGCCTGATAGACCAGTCTGGACAATCCTTCGTCCTGCCAGGCAGTACGGATGGCTTATCGTATCAGCCTATCACTATGTATGGGTCATTTTTCATGTACTGATGGGACCAGTCCGGACAGTCCAAGGTCCAATGAGTTAAATCTTTCCATTCAGTACGGTTAAGGCTGATCTGATCAGCCTATCAGTACGTATGGGCCGATTTTTCATGGCCTGATGGACCTGTCTAGACAGTCTTAGGTCCATTCAGGTAGTACGGATGGCTGATCGTATCAGCCTATAAGTACATATGGGTCAGTTTTTTTATACTGATGGGACCAGTGTGGACATCCATGGTCCGTTGAGTTAAATCCTTACATTCAATACATATAAGCCTGATCATATCAGCCTATCAGTATGTATAGGTTGATTTTTCATGGCCTGATGGACCAGTCTGGAAAGTCCTTGGTTTTTCTTGCAGTACGGATGGCTGATTGTATCAGCCTATCATCACATATGGGTCATTTTCCATGTACTGATAGGACCAGTCCGGACAGTCCATGGTCTGTTTAGTTAAATCCTTCCACTCAGTACGGATAAGGCTAATCATATCAGCCTATAAGTACGTATGGGTCGATTTTTCATGGCCGGATGGACCAGTCTTGACAGTCCTTGGTCCTGCAAGGCAGTACGGATGGCTGATCGTATCAGATTATGACTATGTATGGGTCATTTTTAATGTACTGATGGGACCAGTCCGGACAGTCCAAGGTCTGTTGAGTTAAATCTTTCCATTCAGTACGGTTAAGGCTGATATGATCAGCCTATCAGTACGTATGGGTCGATTTTTCATGGCCTGATGGACCTGTCTAGACAGTCTTAGGTCCATCTAGGTAGTACGGATGGCTGATCGTATCAGCCAATCAGTACATATGGGTCATTGTTTATATACTGATGGGACCAGTCTGGACATCCATGGTCCGTTGAGTTAAATCCTTCCATTCAATACGTATAAGCCTGATCATATCAGCCTATCAGTATGTATAGGTTGATTTTTCATGGCCTGATGGACCAGTCTGGAAAGTCCTTGGTCCTTCCAGGCAGTACGGATGGCTGATCGTATCAACCTATCATCACATATGGGTCATTTTTCATGTACTGATGGGACCAGTCCGGACAGTCCATGGTCTGTTTAGTTAAATCCTTCCACTCAGTACGGATAAGGCTAATCATATCAGCCTATAAGTACGTATGGGTCGATTTTTCATGGCCTGATGGACCAGTCTGGAAAGTCCTTGGTCCATACAGGGAGTACGGTTGGCTGATCGTATCAGTTTATCAGTACCTATGGGTAATTTTTCATGTACTGTTGGGACGAGTCTTGACAGTCCATGGTCCGTATGGGTCGATTTTTCATGACATGATGGACCAGTCTAGAAAGTACTTGGTCCTTCCAGGCAGTACGGATGGCTGATTGTATCAGCCTATCAGTACATACGAGTCAGTTTTCATGTACTGATGGGACCAGTCCGGACAGTCCATGGTCCGTTGAGTTAAATCCTTCTGTTCAGTACGGATAAGGCTGATCATATAAGCCTATCAATACGTATGGGTTGATTTTTCATGGCCTGATGGACCAGTCTGGACAGTCCTTGGTCCTGCAAGGCAGTACGGATGGCTGATCGTATCAGCTTATGACTACGTATGGGTCATTTTCAATGTATTGATGGGACCAGTCCGGACAGTCCATGGTCCGTTGAGTTAAATACTTCCATTCAGTACAGTTAAGGCTGATAATATCAGCGTTAACTGTACGTATGGGTTGATTTTTTATGGCCTGAGGGACCAGTCTGGACAGTCCTTCTTCCTGCAAGGCAGTACGGATGGCTGATCGTATCAGCCTATCACTATTTATGGGTCATTTTTCATGTACTGATTGCACCAGTCCAGACAGTCCATGGTCCGTTGAGTTAAATCCTTCAATTCAGTTCAGTTACGGACGATCATATTGGCCTATCAGTACGTATGGGTCAATTTTTCATGGCCGGATGGATATGTCTGGATAGTCCTAGGTCCATACAGGCTGTACGGATGGCTGATCTTATCAGCCTATAAGTACGTATGGGAGATTTTTATATACTGATGGGACCAGTCTGGACAGTCCATGGTCCGTTGAGTTAAATCCTTCCATTCAGTACATGGCCGATCATATCAGCCTATCAATACGTATAGGTTAACTTTTCATGGCCTGATGGACCAGTCTGGACAGTCCTTGGCCCTTGTCATGTCCCTGAATCTGGATAAGGCCTTCGGGCACAGCCATGGTACGAGGAGACGCACCAGTTAGGTCACATGACGTAAGGACAAGCGTATCATGCCTGGAACGGATGGTTATGGTCCTCAGTAGGCTGAGACTTAACCAGAATCAAAGGAAGGCTAGGGAGGAAAGGTTGGAGGAGTTATAAGGCAGTTGTACAAGGTATGGATCTAGTTCAGCCAGCTAGATCAAGCTCAGGACAGTTTGGTACAGGTCACACTCGACCAGGTCAGCTACAACAGCGGACCACTAGACTAAGTCAGCTCCGGTAGCTGGACCACTAGCTCACTTAGCTGGGGCAGCTAGCAACCAGCTCACCTCAGCTGGGTGAAGGGTTTGGGTCTTAGTCAAGGGACTCGGGTCAGGGGCGGTTATGGTGCCGGGTGGTCCGACCAGTTGGGGTATTGGACAAGTTGGCTGAGCAGTGGACAGGACCCTGGAGCTTGCAATAGAACAGGATAAGGGAGAGAAGGGGCGGTTGGAGGCAGTTGGGGCGAAGGGGTGCGGATGGTGCAAGTTGCACCCATTCGGCCAACAAGTCATGCCTGTTCGCCCAGACAGTTGGGGGTCGGTTCTGGCCTTTAAATACAGACCCTAGGGGTCCAGAATTGACACAATTTTCCCTAAGGAAAGCTCTGCCAAAATCGTGACAGAGAGAAAGAAAGAAAAAGAGAGAGATATCGATCAAGGCTTGGCTGTGTGTGTTGGTGATTGATTCCGATCAGGAGTTGGCTTGTGTGGAGTGGAGATCGATTGAGGATGGGAACCAGAGGCAATGATAAGGATTTGTAGAAGGGCTTGAGAACTCCAGAGCGCACGCCCAAGGTGATGGGATGGACCGATCCATCGTGGCATGGCCGCGGCATGATGCCGTGTGGCTGTGGTTGGTTTGGTGGTTCCAGACCCATTTATTCCCATTTTCTTATTTGATTTCCTTATCCTCTTTTATATTCTTTATATGGATGGCGAGTTCATCTTAATGTGACTGGACCAAGGCTTTGGCCGGTCCAGGAACATAGTCCTTGGCCTTAGGCCGGACTGGTCTTGGTCGGGTTCTGTATGCTCCGGTGGGATTCTTTGAATTCCGACCATGGATTCCTCTTAGTGGGGATTTATCATGAATTATCATGGGTTTTATTAGGTTTTACCTAATTGATTCATGGATGGTCAGTTATGGCCATTTTGGCTGATCGTGGCCGAGATCAATAGGATCGAGGCCGGTTCTTTGGATTATGATTATGGATTATTCTTAATTAGGATTTATTAGGAATTTTCATGAATTTTAATTAGTTTTTGGGAATTGATTTGAATAGGTCAGATTTGGGAACCAGCCATGGTCGAATGTGGTTTGGTGTGGACAAAGGGAATGGTCCACATGGAACCAGTCAGGCCGTGTGTTGAGTAGTGGTCCAGGACGTCCTGGGGGATGTCCTGGGTGTGGTCGTGTGCCTTGTGAATTGAATGGATAGGATATAGTGCATAGAATAGGAGAACCGAATCATGCAATGTAGACTTGGTATGTTAGGGTATCGGATTGTAGTCATACATATGTCTTGTGATGATGTTGCTTTCAGGATCAGACCAGGACCGCGGCAAGGCCAAGGAACCATGAAGACCTGAGCCGTGGATGGATGTGTGTGTTGTGGGATAGTTTAGTTAGTATGAACACATAAACTTATGATAGCCTATTATGCAACTGAATCTATGTAATGGATCACAAGTTTTATATTAATAAAGATACAATTTTCTCTTATCTGAATAGGAATAAGAATCGAAATGTGGAACCTCATATGATTTAAAATGACTTAGAGAAATATTGGACCTTAAAAGTGAACAAAAATTACATGAATAGTCATGGTAAGGCTTCGGGTCCTAGTTGGGTCCTTTGGACCAGGATCGGGTCTTACAAGTTGGTATCAGAGCAGAGTTGGTTCTAGGATTGTTATGGGTTATGGGGAAGTCACCATACATCCGGCTGGGTCTCATGGTAAGGTCTGATTGATTGTGTGTTAGTCTTAGCGATTGTATGTTTTGCTTATTCAAACGTTAATGTGCTAACCTTGAGTGTTGATTTGAACCCAAGGGTACAAGGAAGTCTAAGACTTCACGGAAGGGTAAGGAAACAACTGGGGGGTCTGGACCTGTTGAAGCGGATGGGACTAACCCGCCTGTGCTGTTGCCTATCCAACCAGACGGGGCTATTGTGGGCACTGGACTGCCAACTGCTCAGCTCAACCCAACCGAGGTTCGTGGGGATGGAGCTGGAATTCAGCTGGACCAGGAGTTGGGGCCAGCTGATGGAGCTGATGGACAACAGAAAAGGGAGCTGGAGGATGAAGGTGAGTCCTCCCATGCTGGTCACCAGGATGGGCGTGGAGAGATTATGGGAAATGTGACTGCTGGGTTAGCCAATCCAGCTACTGAGCCATCCATGAAGGATTTGCTGGAGGCTATGAAAGCTATGGGCACCCAGATGGTAGCTCTGACCCAAGTGTTCACCCCACTAGTGAACTCGTCTGTGGGTCAAACGGGAACCATTCCTACGGCCATTCCCCTAACTGGTAGGCGGGTGGAACAGGTGGCCGAGGTGGTTGAGCTTGATCCACCACCTAGGGCGGTTAGGAGGATGGATTACCTAAAGCTACTGGAGCACATAGCTAAGATGGTCACCAAACACTTTGCTGGAAGTGTGGACCCATTGGAGGCTGATGAGTGGAAGAGCAGGCTGGTCCGTAACTTCAACTCCACCCGTTACCCAGAGGATTATCAGAAGGACATAACGGTCCATTTCCTGGAGGGCGATGCTCATAACTGGTGGTTAGCACTAGACAAGCGTACCAATCGAAGCATTGAGCGCTTCTCGGACTTTGAGGTTGAGTTCAATCACAAGTACTTCCCGGCAGAGGCTTGGGATCGCTTGGAGGCTAAATTCTTGGACCTGGTCCAGGGTCTCAGGACGGTTAGAGAGTATGAAGAGGAGTTCAACCGACTCAGGCGCTATGTGGGAAAGGAACTGGACGACGAGTCAGTCCAGGTACGTTGGTTCATAAGAGGCCTTAGGGTCGAGCTCCGAACCTACTGCTCTGTCCGCACCTTCCACACTGTGTCCGAGTTAGTTGAGAAGATGGCCATTCTGGAAACCAACCTAGCTGAGGAAGCTAAGCTGAAGGTCCGAAGCCACCCAGCTGCCACGGGTGGTAATAGTGACCGAAAGAGGAAGAGGGACCAGGCTAAGGAAGGCAAACCTTCAAGTGGTAGGCCTGCGTGTCCCAAGTGTGGTAGACACCATGGAGGTGAATGCTGGAGGGCAATGGGAGCTTGTCTCCGATGTGGCAAGATGGACCACTCAGCTCGTGATTGTCCCAGGCAGGAGCAAGGAGCTGGTGGTGACACCAGGACTTGCCACTACTGTGGTAGGAAGGGGCACCTCCGCAAGGACTGCCCTAAGTTGACATCC